>FIZT01041806.1:0-14963 GCA_900065295.1 Paracoccus marginatus
GCATTATTTTCGTCAAAATTATTTTCTTTTGTTTTCACTATGCCTTATCCTATGTTAAATCCCATAAGGAAAAAGAGGGGCCCGGTGGCACGGGTAAATATTATCCGAATGAGCTGAAATTTTTGGAGTATCCGTTTGTAGTGATAAGGAACCCATTTTCGCTTTAGCCCCCCCAAAAATCCGAACTTCGAAAATAAGGGCCACCCTAATAGGTATACTTATTTTTCCTAAGGCTAATGAAATCACATCTACAGACACTCTTTGGGCGGCTTGTAGTTGTAGTTGGCTGTCGGCCCAATCATCATTACAATATTTATTTCAGAGTATGTTATAATATGAATTAGGCAGGCTTTTTTCTCGTTTTGATTTATGGCTTGAAAAAAAAAAATATTTTAGCGCGGATGAATAGTTTATTGGCTGACTTGTTTCAAGACCGTGTGCATTTTTTTCTCTATTCGAAGTTTGGTCTAAATTAGGCCTACGTTTTTTGTTTTTTCTCTCATGAACTATACAAAACAGAACTTCAATTCAAGGGTACTTACACCTATTTGTTTTACGAAAATCTGCTTTATTGCGTTTTGAAATTTATAACTTTAGTAGGTACCTAGCTTACACGATCGGTTTTTAATATTTTTTTCGAAGCTATTGCTTACCTTGGGAGAAGTTATACGTAGGTACGGTATTGGTATCGAATAAAGGTGCGATTTTTCACGCCTTCTTTGTTACCTATTTTAAGAGGAAAAAATAATAATCGTACGACAATTTCTAATTAACTTCTCTGTCTGTACTCTTCCGGAAATTTGCAAATAGTGTTGATTAGTCGGGTACAAATAATGCGATATATAAACTGATACGCGGCGATAATACAATACGTCGGTTTTGTTATGCCCTTGAAATGATAAGCGGATAAATCGCTTTTTACATAATGTAGGTACCGAGGATATACAGAATACGTACATGCAAATGTACAATATTAATATTAAAAATGGCGGGGATAGGATCACAGTACCTTTGCATTTGTGTACAGGACAGGTTGGGACAGGTACACGGTACCTATGTAGGTACCTACCTAGTAGGTAGGTACGTCTACCTACATTACATAGTTAGGTATTCGGTATACGTTGTGTCTCTCGCAATTTATGAATTTATGTAGGCAGTAGGCACCAAACAGAAAAACAAGCCGGTAAAAAATTGGTGCGAATGTCGTTTGAATATGTGTTGTGTAATGTGTACACAGTACGCAGATATCTATACATAACATACATAATGTATGTAATGTACATCTGTTTTGGTTTTGCACACTTCACTATTTTTTTTTTTACAATGAATGATTTTCGTTTTGATAATAAGGTCGATTTTTACTTTTCTGATATGTATCAACTTTGAAGCGTTTTTCTGTCTAGAATTACGAAACTCACTATATCTTTGAAAAAAAATCAACAAAAAATATAACGAAGTACATTTTATTATCTTTGTTCTCAAATTCACGATCGTGTAAAAATGATGAAATTAAATATTCGAATTGTAAGGACAATGGGCATGCGGTTAAACACATCTATCGCATATACACTTCCTTATTTTGTATCGCCATACGCTATCAATTTCAATTTATTTGTCGTTATGTTGAATTATTGTTGTTTTTAATTTTTTTGTTTTTCAAAACAATTAATTGTTGATCGTTGAAAATTTTTATATAATGATGAAAAGCGACAGAATTAAATTAAAGATGAGTCTCTTATTGGAAAGCATCTCTAAACGAATTAAGCTTATGATTACAAAACAACAATAGTTGGCATCATATGTTAAGTGCGATACGGAGCAGGAGATGGACAAATGTCATTTGAAAATGACTGCATTGGCACAACGACGAAGTTGATAGAAACCTTATTTCTTTAGATAAAACCATATCAATGCAGTGATTGCAAATTAGCTACTAAGCGAAACACTTGCTTACTTGGAAGTTGAGTAGCATGAAGATGAAATTACGTATTGGAAAAAAAACGAGATGCCTATACGTATACCTACTTGAGTTGTTGCCGAATTGGCGCAAAATTCATCATAACAGCTGTTTTCATCTTTCAAAAATTTATTCAAAATTTTTTCTGTGTTGGCTACTTTATTACTTATTATTATCTAACTGTGATCTCTGCGATTGAAAAAAATTATCGACTGATCTTAATTAGTTATTATCAAAATCACGCCCATCTAATTTAGAGAAAACAGAAATCTTCATGTATGAACTTGTGCTTTAGGTAGGTAGTGAACAAAATTTCACCTCTAATGAATCTCCTCGTTGTTTATATAAGATCTCGTAGAAATCAGATTAAAATGTGAATTTTCACTCGTACACTTTTTGATTGATTTAAAATTTTTATCAAAGAATATATATTTCAGGATGTAGGTACATTTTTAGGAGCGAAATTGCTTCTTGAGCTGAACTTACACTACGCCTAGTTGCCTAGACTTCGCTTCATTAAAACAGATCAAAAAACTCATTAGGTCTTATTGATTAGAACGTTAAGTACGTCTAGATGATAAAAAAAAAAAAAAAAAAAAAAAAAAAAGGTTACTATTACACGAAGCGATGTTTGAGGGTACTACTTCGGTCTATATTATGTAATGTAAATAAGTGAATAAAAATCAAAAATTAAATCTTGTGAAATGAGTAACGTACATACATACCTATGTGAAGAAAATTATAGGGCTGAATATGACGTCCTATTTATATCTTATCTATTTTAATTAATGATAATTATATGGTTGACAGAAGGCAGTACTTAATTGACTTCCTAAATAAAAAATACGTGTACCTACATGTTGCATTGTACTTTTTATTCCCTTTTTACATATTTTACTTCATTGAGTACAAATTTACCTATATTTATTTTCAATGGGTACCTACTTAGTTAACAGTTAGGTATTGAAATACGCGTAGGTACATGAATTATTTTAATTTTGTTAGAAAATCGAAATATGCATTTCATTTTGAAATTACCAACAATAATATTCAAAAATTTCAGCTTTGTAAAAAAAAATAAAAAATAATAATATTGTAGGTATCTATGCATATCTGATGATGGACCATGTTAATTATCAATTATCATATTACACAAGAGATTTTAACATGTGCTGTTTTTGTTTTCCTCTTAGGACCCGAAACATGGCCGTTATTTTTCCCCGACGCAGCAGGCTCCCGTCAATCACCAGTCGACGTAGAAACATCTAAAGCGACTTCTGATGATACCCTGAAAGCCGAACCTTTGCGATGGAAGTACGCGCCACAAAACTGTCTGAGTATTACGAATCCGGGTTATTGTTGGAGGATAGATGTTGATGGCGCTGGATCTGGTAAGTGAAAAAATATCGGAAGAAAAAGTTATCTTGGCAGTAGTCCCATATCAGTCGTTCAGCTAATTTAAAGTTAAACCAAATACGTTTGTTGATATTTGCAAATTTTCAACTTTTGTTTTCACCGTTTGAAACTGTCTGAAGGTTAATGGCTTAATTTAACGTAAACAAACTGTATTAGAGAAAGAGCTCCTGCTCCGCGTATTTTTTTATTAAAGTAACAACCAATCAACCGTAGAGCTCGAGTGGTTTCACCTACCCCAATGAATTTTTTTTAATAGTATTAATACGTACTGTATTGACGGGTAATGTGATAGTTTTCAACGAAAATATTTGTTTAATTCATTTGACGATGTTCGCTCTCTACTATATAGTTTTGCCTTGCCAAATTTATTATTATCCGCGTCAGCACTTTGCCAAAAACTTGAAACGCCTTTTAACAACTTAATAAGCGCAAAATGTGCTTGAAAAAATTCGAATTGATTTTTTTTTTGTACTTTAGATTTAAGCGGAGGCCCTTTGAGCAACAAGTATAAACTGGAACAGTTTCATTGTCACTGGGGATGCGACAACAGTGAAGGTTCTGAACATACTGTTGATGGAAAAGCTTACGCTGGAGAGGTAAAATATAAGTACCTACCTACCGTTCATTAACGCGATAGATTAAAAAAGTAAATAAAACTTACCTATGTGATTTTTATTTTAGCTTCACTTGGTTCATTGGAATTATTATAAATATCCTTCGTTCAAAGACGCTGCTTCAAATCCCGATGGTTTAGCTGTATTAGGTATTCTTCTCGAGGTAAATCTCATTCATCGAAATACCGTTTATTTAATTTTACGAAAAAGGAAACATAAGTGTTTTCATGTTTATTTGTTTAAAATCAGTTTCGATTAGGAAAAAAAAAAGTGTTTCAGAGGTTTTAGTTTACTAAAAATTATACGTACTTTATGTAGGTACTTTGTGTTGCAGACATAGAACAATTAAGGCGTCATAAATTGACATACTTAATTACCTATGTATTTGGTTATGATTTGTTTTAGGTGGGAGATGAAGATCATCCAGAAATTGAAAAAATTTGTGAACTAATCCCAAATATCATGTTCAAAGGACAATCATCAAAGATCACTTCAGCGATTGACCCTGAAAAGTTTTTACCTGGTACGTTACCTAGCATAGGATATTGACAAAAAACACGAGCCATTTGAATTGCTCATTACATTCGTTGATTAGCCGTATATCAATTACTTTGAATGGATTTTAATTTATTGGTATTGTTTCATTTATAATTACAGAAGATACCAGTTATTGGACCTATTTAGGTTCCTTAACAACGCCACCTTGTTTAGAAAGCGTTATATGGATTTTATTCAAAACGCCTATTAAAGTTTCTGAAAAACAGGTTTGACACATTTATTTATCACTTATATGCGACTATTTAGTGGCTCAGAATTAGCATAGTTCGTTTATGATTATAATGAGCGATAAAATAACGTCGCGTTGATATTCCACCTTGGGAAACGACTTCGTGATAAATAAGTACCTACGTTGCGTTGTAGTTGTATTGAGACAAAAAAAAAAAGAAAAAACAAAAACAATAAGAAATGTTATGATTAAGTGTGTTTTGTACTTTTGACGCTAAAAATGAGATATTCTCAGTTTCAACGTTTCATTTTCGAATTCAATAACGATAACTTTTTATAATTTACATTTCAGTTGAATGTATTCCGTTCGTTGCGAGCTTGTCATCCCGATTCTCAAACCGAGCAAATGTTACTGCAGAACTATCGGCCACCGGTATCTCTTGGCAATCGGGTCCTTCGTGAATGTGGTTCAAATTAGAACGCTGTTCTAGTCATTTTTCAAAATTATTCACGTATTTTACACTGTGTGATGTACATTTACATAAGTAGTTCTTCGTTTTGAAAAACATAAATTACCGTCATGAAGGATGACGGGAAGTATGAGCTTACGCAAAGGGTGCCTTCAAGTTTTCAGTACAAATTTAACTGGGTTTCTCTGTATTTTTTTCTCAAATGTATGGAGTATTTATCCAATAAATTAATTTGTCTTTGCATTTTATTTATTTTGTACAATTTTATGAACAACAGTTCGATTCGTTGAGACCATATGAAATTTTTTTGTCAATAGCTACATTTACATAAACATTTATTACATTGGTGTTGGACACTTCAACTTCAGAGTATAGGTGCTAACCAATAAGAAGGCTCAGTAGCACAAAATCAACTCGAATAATAATTTCTCGTTCAAGAGAAAATTTGAAATACAATTAGTCAAAGTTTTGCTATCTCATAAACACGTAAGTATTTGGTATATCAAGTATTAAAAGTAAAAAAAAAGACATTTCAGCAACAATACATACTTTCCTACAAAATACGAACTTTTCAACTGCAGGAAAAAATCAAAATGTAAACTAACCAAGAACACAACCGGACGATAAAGCATACTCTTGAAAAAGTTACACATCATAAGATAAATGAACATGAATAAGTGAATGAAATCGATGTTTTTCAAACCAAAAAACTATTCTAATAACTGAAAACTCGCGAACTTCTCCTGATTGTAGAATCCAGCTTTGACTTGACGTCCTCCGAAAAATCTTCCGTTCAGATCAACCACCGCTAAAAAAGAAACACTATAAATCAATTTGCTCCACCACTAAAATGGATAAAAATTAAAACTGACCTTTTATAGCGGATTCAATTCGTTTGAATTCAACAAATATTCTAACCGCTTCTTCTTGATCACCATTGGGTAATTCATGAATCAGAACTTTGATAACATCTCCATACTTGGTATTACATTCGTCTTTTACTTCAGGTTCTAGTTCTTGATCTACTTCTCCAGGTCCAACCATATTCTGGAACGCAAATCTTTTCAAAATCAGCATAAAGTATCATAAGAAAAAGTAAGAGAAGAATGAAAACTTCACCTTTAATAATACTACTTTTGAAGGAGTTTTCATTAATTCGGTGATAGACGTAGGTTCAGATTTTCCTTCTTTTTGATTTGAAGATGAAGGAGACGTTGGTAAATTGGGTGAAAGCGGATAAGCAGGAAAATCCATTAAAGGTGGAGGCATTATTTCTTTCTCGTGTATAATTCGACCACCTCGTTTACTGGTTTTTTCTACTTGTAGCGCCATCGACATACCTTGTTCTTTTTTACCTAAACCTTGTCCTTCCTATTGATGGTTAATCACAAAGGAGTTATAATAAAATGGCAACTGTATAAGTGAAATGCGAGAAAAAACTTGACCAACTTTAAATCCATATTTTGCCATTATTTTCTGTGCAACCGATGTTCCACCAGTACCGCTGGAACGAGGAGTAATATCAAGGGAAGAAGCGTCTTGTAATACTGCCGGTGGAGCGATGGCAACACCGCCACGAGCTGGTCTTTCAGGTTCAGCGTCTTCATCAGAGCTTTCGCTAATTTTCCTGCCAAGTTTACGTCGATCATCCGTTTCAGATCTGATCCATTAGAATCACATCGTATACATGGATGAGTACAACTAACAACAAAAAATGCGGAAATATTTCGTACTTGTCTCGATTTCTAGATCTTTCTTCTCTTCGTTTTCTTCTTTCTTCTTCCTCTCGTTCTCTTTCACGGTCTCGAAGATCTCTTAAATCTGATTTTTTCGGATTTGGTTATAGAAAAGCACGATCCGTACTAATTCATTATCATTTAATATTATACCTTTTACAACTTTATCGTAGTCGTTTGGCCATAATGGAGAATATTCGTTGCCTTCGAAGTTCCAATCCATATCACGAGCTTGTGGTTCACCGACACACGCAAAGCTGATGTTTTTAACATCCTGTACAAATATTCGGTCGAAAATTAAATATAAAAGAAAAATATCGTGAATTATAATAGAGATGCGTTAGTCACTTTTTGGGCAGTTTGAGGAAATATTGATACATTGGAAGTTAACAACGTTGATCCATTAATTTCCTCGTCTTTTTTATTTTTCAAGTCGAAAACAGGAGCTACGGTTGTTTTTCGGACGGTGTCTCGTTTCACCTAAAATTTTTTCAGAATGAAACTAAAATTGAAACACTTTCACGCTAACGATATTTAAACACATTTTTCACCTGAGTTTGAGTAGCTTTCTTCAATTGTAATTGCGACTGGAATAATTTAATTCCAGAGGACCAACCTGCTACTTGATCGGTTTTTTGTTTAAAATTATCAAAGTCGTCGTAAAGAGACATTTTTGTCAAAACAATCATGGAAAAAAACTAAATCTTCACAAATTCATGTCGACTTTTCACAAATTTTCATCAAATTTTTAAATTTTCCTTCAACTTTGGACAAACAAAATTACAAAATAATTATAGATAACGATAACATTGCGGATTCTACCTAGGTAGCGTTGCTGTAGTTTCGATGATAAAAAATAACGCATGCGCATTGCGCAGCGCAGATATTAGCGAGCGTTTGCGTAAATTTAATTTTAAATAAAAATTTTCAAAGTTTGAATTTTTTGTTTTTTACTACCTATTATTGAATAACATTTTCACATTCTTATTTCTTACCCTACCTACATACTTACCTATGATTATTCCGCTCAAAAATAATCCAATCACTGGTTCCTAAATCCTAATCAATCCTTAACAAATTCGTGCGGTAGCTGCAATCACGCAAAAATAATTTTTATTTTAGAACTGTTTGCACTACTTATATTGAAAAAGTGAATAAGTGAAAAGTAGAATCTTGTTTTGATAGAGTTGACGTCGATACATTCAAAAAACCATCCATTTCATGAAACGGATTTTATTGAACAAATCATACTTGATACGCAAAAAAAAATACTTGGATGATTCAAAAATGAATTTAATTAACAATCATTTTTCAAACAAAAAAATAAATAATTATATTGAATGAAAGTATCCAAATGGAGTGCATGTGCAACACTCGATGCTAATTGTATTAACAAGTACAAATAATACGTTATTAAAAATTTTAAAAATATAAAAATTGGTAAGTATCAAAATATCTATACATTAGGTAAAGGAGTATCGCTGGAATAACTTTTTTTTGTTGAAAATAAGCATAATACAAATAGGAACGCAGTTTACTGGGTATGTATTACAATAAACAATAATAATAAAACTTTTTCAAAATTAGGTCTTAACAACTTTGTTGCTGTCGATAGAATTCTTCTTGTAATTCCCTTAGATTTTTTTCCAAGCTCGCAACTTCATCAAATTTATAAGCCTCTCTGTAAAAAATTGTTGACATTTGAAGAATAAGAACGTCATAAATAAATTAAATTGTAGGAGAAAAATTACCGAGCTTGTTTAATAGAACTTCTGATGTTATTCATTTGCTCAATGATAGGATCGTCATTATGATATTTGCCCGAAGCATCAGGAATCCAACCGTCATCCAAAGTTACGTCTTTTTGTAACTGTTACAAAATTGAAGAAATAGTTAGATTTGTAAATAATTTCAAATCACTCATTACTTAGAAAGTCATACTTTATCGAAAGTTGGTTTACAATGAACGAATTCCGTTCTTATTTGCGACGACAACAAAGAATCTGTGATTTCTTCTAGTTTCCGATCCCGTATTTCTCGCTCAATTCTGCGCCTATAATAAAAATATACAGATCATTTTTTTCAGTTCATTCAAGAAATAAAAAGGAATTGTAAAATATGTCTAAATAAAGTTTTACTGTTATTTACCTTCGTTCCTCTTGTAGCTTTTTGTAAGTTTCTTCGGAAGGTAGAGCCAACAATGTTAATATTTTCGATTGAATATACCCATTGATACCAATACTAATGGATTTTTGTAGCCTGAGTTCCTTATCAGTGGGTATTTTCGTTGAATTGTTCATCCCCAGTGAAGCTACTTTTGAACTACAACGTAGAATCAAAGTACACAAGTTTATAAAAACATGATAGTACACAGCACATTCACATAAATATACATGAATAAGTTTCAACTTCAAGACTTACCTAATGAGGCCAACTTTTTCAGAAAGTCTAATAATTTTGTCCCATAATTCTTTAGCATCGTTTAAATTATAAGTCGATCGCCCGTCGCTGCAAGTAACTCATAAATTAAACAATAAAAAAAATGAATGATGAGAAATGAATACATTCACTTACTTCAAAGAGAGACTCATTTCATTATACAATTCAATATCTTTATCCAGATCCGCCAAATATAATCGAATTTGATCATATAATTGAGTTATAACGGGATTACAGTTACGGCTAGCTTGCATAGATTCTCTACTTTGTAACAGTTTCATACAATATTGGCATACTCTAAGACTGTTTTCTTCGTTGCTCTCTTCGCTAACACCATTTTCTTCAGTTACATGAGACAAAAGGTGTTCTATAATAAAGTAATAAATTAAACCGATAATTTTCAAGTTGAAAAATGTAAAATATTATGCTGAACATGAGATAACGCACTAGCTTTCACTATCGGCAGAAAATAGCTACAATCGTTACACATCACAGAACCACAAAGACGACAGTGATGTTGACGACGAGTCCAGTTGAAAGACTTCGTACATTCGGGACACCGAGATACATCTTCTCCATCCACCCATGGTACGACAGTTTGTTCATGTACTGCAATAATTAAAAATTTTATCGGAAAAAGTGAGAAAATTTCCAAGTGGATAGAAATTAACCCACGTTTTCTCCTAGATAAATCCGTAGGAGCATTATTAATCAGTTTGTCTAAACGTATAATGAGCTTGTTAGTTTCTGCAGACAGTCCTTCTACTCTGTTATTTCTAATTTCTCTGAAGCTTTCAAAATGACTTCTCGTAGCGCCTACGAGTAAAAATTAGAATTGAAAAACAACATGAAAGAAATGTGCTAAAAATGAACACGGTGCTCACCGAGAGGTTGAGATTTTTTATAAATATCCAAACTGTGAATAATGTCTTTTCTTCTTTGCCTGTTGGATTCGTCAGATTCATTATTTTGCTTTATAATTTTCTTTGCTTGAAATACCATTCCTACGGATACAAAGGAGTAAATTAGCTGCAGAACGACAGTGCAAACTTACAATAAAACCAGTACCTTTCAGAAATTTCTTTATATTGATATCATCAGAATGTTCTTCTTGAAAATGAGCATGAAGCTTTGGAATAGATCCCAGATCAATTGTACATATAGGGCAGAGGTGCCCTTCCATGATTTCACCGCTTTCATCAGCCATTGAAAAATCTTCTTCTAAAACGGGGAGTTTCAGCGGTATTGATAAACTTCAAATTAATTTAACGAACGATTGTTATCAATTAATATCTTCAAACACAATAAATTCAGGTCATAGTACCTGGTCAATTTTATCGCAGCAACGGAGATGACTATTTCACCGTGAAAACTGAAAAGTGACTGAACACGGAATGATTATGAAATTTTCAATCCTACAAAGTTGTCATCACAAATTTTATCAAATTTATCTAGGTAGTTTGGTTTACTTCAATGATAAAAGTTTAATTGATAAACATCAAATTTCTGAAACGTTTTTACAAAAGAATTAAGTTCTTCGCTTCTTCAAACAAATTACTTAAGCAATTAAAAAATTCCAACACAAAAAAGTGAAGCGAAAATAGTGAGCAAATTACAATTATTGAAGAATTGAGAGAAAAGAAGACGACAGAATCGTATAAAAAAGAAAACAAACTAATCAGTAATCAGTAATCATTCCGAAAAGTTTTTTCAAAAATAAATTTACAATTTGAACGAAAAATTCCGAACAAAATCGAAGAAATCCGAATTTTGAATATTGTTCGAATAATGCTGTTAATTTTAAAATACAACGTTATTACGCCGAAAATTCTCGATAATTTACAAGAAAATTACTAAAAGTTACGTCATTTTCTTTTATAAAAGTTTGATCGCAAAAGTCGCGATGAAAAGCTCAAAACTTTCGGCACGACCTGGTTCGTTACATTATTGGTCGATATCATTGTCATTTTTGTGGTGTTTTCCCTTCTTCGTTCATCGCTTTCGTTATTCGAGTACAAGTTTCAGAACTGATGTGTAATTTTGTGAATTGTGATTGAAGTTTTACGAATTATAGTCAAATTGATTTCGTGGAATATTTGGGATCGTTTTTAAGTTAAGTTAAATGTAAAATAAATTTTACTCTAGAGAAGTTGCATTTCGTTCCGAAGTTCCATAAAGATTAAGGCATGTTGATTAAAGAATTGTAAGTACAGGACGCTTATTTGTTTTATCTATAATTTTAAACTATCTGTATTGGTATTTTTATTACACTTTTTAAATTTTTACTCCCGATGATATGTGTAACTGTTGAAAAAATCTGTTTTTCGTTATTTTTCATGTTATATCATTTTTATCTTGCATTGTTTCTTGGGACATGATAACACTTATGAAATTTCCATTTCTGATAAAGTTTTACTATATGATACTTTTTTTTTTTTTGAAAAAATAATCGACGTGTTATATTTTCAGACTCAAAGTTAGCCGCTGAATACTTTTGTAATTTTGTATAATCAAATCGTATGGCCTTTTAATATGGCTCATTTCCTGCTAAAATACCTACGTACCTTATATTTTGGTATCAGCTAATTGAATTATTTTTTACGAATACGTGAATTCTAATTACGATATTATGTTTTCAGCCGTGTAACACTGCCGTTGACTGTTGAAGAAGTAAGTCCTCGAAATAATTTAATTTTCAAATATTTATTTATGCTACGCGCACTGAAATATTTTTAAAAGTACTCGACGTTCGTTCAGTATCTCAATTTAGTAAATGTCACGAAAAATTTTCAATTGTCATTTATTACGTCGCTGGAAAAATGATTAGTGAAATTGCATCTTATTACGGGTTGATGAACACCGTTTTGTATACTATTTTCATCCTTGAAATGTTATAAATTTTTATGACTTGCGAATATATTAAGAGTACTAAAATGACAACACTATTTTCAAACGAACCATCTCTCGACACCCTCACTGTATACTGCTTACTCGGATCGTTCTTCAGATTTTCTTATTCTTTTGTAATGATTTTCCTTCCATACAATGCGTGCCACGAGAAAAAAAGTACGGAAAATGATAAATTATTGTATTGGTTAATTTGTTCAGAAATATTGCCGTTGGTCTTTATCCTTGACCTTTTGTCCGGTGAATTTGTGTAGACTGTTTCACGAGGTTTTTTTCTCCCATTATAAGACTCACTTTCCGCGTTTAATTCGTTTTTTCTTTTTCTTTGCCTTTACAGTATCAAGTGGCACAACTTTATTCTGTCGCCGAAGCCAGTAAGAATGAAACCGGCGGTGGAGAAGGTATTCAAGTGTTGAAGAACGAACCATTCTCAAATTATCCGCTTCTCAGCGGTAAATATTCCGAAGGACAGTACACGTACAAAATTTACCATCTAGCTAGGTAACATTTAATTAAAATTTATTTAGATTATAATTAAAATTTATACTACTTCGGATACCTATGTACTTGTAACATAACAATGCAACGTGGAATATTCATTTTCATCGAATCAGTGACACGTGCATCGAACGCGATTATATCGACGGTAGTAATTTTTTTCAACTCTCAATGTCACTTTTACCAAGTAAAATAGGCCTTTAAAAAATTCATCTCGAGTTACGTCATCGTCGAGTATTATCTCTAGTTCCAGTTCTATCTTGTTAGCGAGCTCGCGAGTTCACGTGGAAGTTTGATGATTCGTCGGGTTTTACGTTTTAGTAGGGAAACAATATGATTGGACGGAAGAGCAGTGTCGAATACTTTAAAATTTATTCATCGAATAATGCTCGATGAATTTGAAAGATGAAACACTCGGTGGAGTATCGCCGACTGTCGTGCTAGTTTGATTTAAGAGACTGATATCGTAGGTACTATAGGTACTCTCGTTTAGCCTTATTATACTTCATAATCATGGAATACAAGGTCGACACGAATTTCAAGATTAATTACAATGATACATTATAATCACTTGTATCGAAACAGTCGAGAACCTGATTCTAAATCGGAGAAATTTCCTCGTCGTTGATCTACTTGTCGGCTGGTTCAATACGTATTACATACGTAAACTTTAGGGTCATTTTTTCCCCTCAATTTTTGTATTCAAACGGGCAATTTTTACGTGAATTTTCCGCTTAAATACCGTTGTGTATTCGCGTGTTCTCGAAGCAGGTAGTAACGTATTTCATTTTATACCTGTCTCGCATTCGTAATTACTTCTGCCCAAACTGCCGTCAAATTTCAAAACTAACTGTAACGTGGAGAATGCATTTTACGAATGAGTCTTCATCACTCCGCCGAGACCTATTCCAGCTATGATAAGCCGTCGAAAAGATAATGAGTTAGGAATTACCCAAGTCGAGTATTTCACGTTAAATTTTTTCTTCGCTTTTTTTGGCGAAACCATTGTTTTTTTTTTAACCAAACGCCATATGGTTTCGCAGCTGTTATTATTCCATGTTCACCCGCGCCGTAGATGAAATCAACACGAGACTTTGTTATCAGTCTCGTGTTTATCACACCTACGCGGACGTGCGTCGACGATATGATTGTGTATGCTGGTTCGAAATCGATCAGAATTTTTCAAATAATAATACTATACTACCAGCGGTGTCCTTTAGGATATGGGGCTGCCGAAGGGGGTTTACCCTTTTTTCCTCGGTACAGTGTACGTACATGTGTTGTCTGAGCTGCTCGCTTTTCCATCGATTTTTACATATATTTAGCGACGCTAAATCCAATTTTAATGGAGTCTCAATGTGCAATGTATAATTTCGCAGCCTTGGGTTTTTCAGTCTGTCCTTACCCCTCGTCTGACACTTCGTCTGGTTTTTTCCTTTATTTTTGTTTTCTCGTATAGCCTTATCAACGCCGTTCCGCTGTGTTGGGAATTTTTCGTTTCAAGGAATTTTTTTTTTTTTCTTCAAACTATCGAAAACTGATTTTCAATTTTTTTTCTTCAAATTGCATAAATGTATAATTTTTGAGAAGCCTGTGGAGAATCGATGTTGAGAAAATTTCGAATGTACGAAGTGTATACTTACGAAATGTTCTGCTTTGGAAATTTCATTACCTTCAAAAACACATTCATTTCGCCATAGAGTCCAATATTCATCTAATTATTTTTACGACAGCGAAAATCATTCGTCGTAAATATCACTTATTTATTAATTTATCAAAAATTCGGAATCGGTAAATTACCATCATCGTTGGCGTTACATAATGTAGTGTGTACACTGTGTGGTGTTTTGATAATTCGAATTTACTGCCTTGGTTCGCGCCACGTGTAAAAACTTCGAATAAATGGAGAATCTGAATTACAGCAACGCCGAAATGTGGCGATGGGCAGAGGGGCGTTTCCGAAGTCATTTCAAAAGTTGAAGAAATTAAGAAGCGTTTAGGTTGTCTTGTGTTTCTAAAAAGTTGATGAAATTTCGATATTCACGCCCACAATTTTTTTCGGTTCTTGGTGAATGGTTTAAAAATATTAAAAAGATTTAACCTCGGAATTTTTGAAAAAATATTACTTTAATTTCCCCATCGACCTTATACTAATATGGACTGCTAATTCAAATCGCCGATCCAGTGAACGAGTTTTGAT
>FIZT01041810.1:0-28212 GCA_900065295.1 Paracoccus marginatus
CCTATTTTGGTTCCAGAGCTACACTCACTTAAAAATGATATGCAAAGTTGAAAAAAATTTTTTTTTTGAATACCTAAGTGTAGATTTGCCCCTGCGGCTCAGAGGCTAGGCAAACACTCATACATAGACTCAGTATGTGTTGCCTAGTCACTGCTTGGAATTCTTTACTTCTACCCTGAAACACCCTGTATTCAAGTCGAACATTCGTGATCACCGATGAATACCGTTATAATACGTATCTACGTAGGTACAAGTAACTTTCTTAATGATGAACAATTAACAAAGAATAGTTTTAAATCAAACCACATTTCGAAATCAGATACACCTAATCATCCAAATGGGTCCAATTAATAGGAAATACCAACTTAGGGGTTTCCCTAACAAACTTAAACAATTAGATGGAAAATTGAAACGGTTTATCTATTCCTATTCTTAGACTTATTATAGTGCATTCGGAGAGGCAATAAGTTCACCGTTGAATAAAGTAGGTAGGTATAGATTTACTTCGACGAGAATTATTTTCAAAACCCTAAAAAGTATCTACCTATTAAATATGAAGGTAGGTTCAATTTCCATCATTAAAAAAAAAAAAAAAAAAAAACGAATATAAGCCAGCCTAAAATCAATTTACTTAAGAAGTACGCAAGTACCTAATCCTTATTTTAAGAATTAGACACTTAAATAGCGAAGAAAATCAAATTTAAGAGTACAGAAGTTACGCACGTATAAATTATTAAATTAATATAAGGTTAGATTCGTGCATACGTGAGTTTTATGCAAATATGTAAAATTTTCAAACTATAATGGAATGACAACGCTTTATTTTTCAAAAAATTTTCAATAAATAATTTTATGCCTAAAACGGAATGAATGAGTAGATACGCAAATATTTCTGAATTATATCACTTACCAACGCATTGAAAAATATCGCATGGCCCGTGATGAAATCGCGGGTATTTTCGTCACAGAGTGGAAAGCGCAACTAACTTATTTCACCCACGAGAAGAACAACTCTACTAAATGAAAAAGTTGGTTGCGATGAAAACTGTTGCTTTTCTGCGACGCCGGAGTTATAGCGTTGAAGCAAGGGACACTTATGACTGCATGGAAAACAATAAAGTGCGAATTTGTTTTCTTTTATTAAATTTTGAAAGTGATCTATTTATTCAACTGCGACTCACACGCCGAAACAAACTCGTTATAAAACAAATATTAACAAAATTTGTATTTTATTTCATTCCGGCATTCGAGTATATAGGTATTGAAACTAAAAAACCGAGAAATGAAACGCGCGTATAGGTACTAAGATGGAGAAAAATTTCCCGAAGTTATACGACTGCAAATGAATTTTGCGTTTTTTCAAAAATAGGTAAGTACACTACGATTTTCCAACGTGAAAGATACGACGAATAAGAGATATCTACGTACACGTTTTATGTCGTTACACGTATTTCATAAGTCCTCGATACGCGTTCTCACAGTCAGTACCTAGATAGCAAAAGTAATAAAGAATACAAATAAACAATCACGCTGAATCGTGGATAATTTTTAAATGAGCTCGATTTAGAAAAATAAATTTCCACGTTACCTACACATACCTACATTACTTATATAGTATCCATCCTTTGTTCATGCACTAGTAAATCAATATTTATTAACCATTAAAAAAATGAAGCAATAGAGGATACTCATCATGATCTTATGAAACTTTTCCAGTTCATCTTCGGTTCGTCCTGTAAAAGTTTTCCACATTGGGATCTTCCATCACCAATTTTTTAGTCACGTTAGATGGTGGAAGAAAGATAAAGCACGGTAGGTAACTGTCATCTTGGAAAGGTAAAGCGATAGGTTATCACTCACTGCTTTCTGTGTCAGGCAACGTCCAAGTAGGTACATATAAAACTTCGAAAAATCATTCTTTACGTATTCAATAATATTATCACAGAGTAGCAACACAATTTCAATAAATCACTTCATATTTTTGTTGAGGAACACACAATGGAGCGCTTGTTCATTATTAACTCGCGGGTTATCAATCATTTCACACAGCTTGTTAGATGTAAGCAAGTAGTAAAGTTACTCGTAGGTATCATAATGCCATACGGTTTGCTTAAAAACATCCACAATAACATAATTGCTTCTACCGAAAATCACCACTCGATACTTATTTTAACGTAACGATAAATTCACACTGATTAATATGTCCTTTCGTATCGCTGATCTTTAAATTCTCCTGATTAAAAATTCGATTTTATCATTACATTGTTATGTTTTTCTTATCATTTTATAGTGATGACGATCTTGACCAACTATCTTGTAGCTAACCTCAATTCTTTTAGTTCTGAAAATTTTTACGCAATGCCTCTCGAAAAATTAAAAAATATTTCATGAAGGTAAAGGTACCTTGTCGGAAGAATGAATATTTTATTGCATACCTACGTCATTCAACTTGATTATAATAATCTGGATATTTTTAAAAAATACTTACCTACCATAGGTATCTTCCACTAGGTAAGTACTTAGGTACCTATATTATTATAACGACCCATCTGTAAGTATCTAATTAGTGAGGTATACCTACTTCGAAAATAGGATCACAAAATCGCAAAAGTAAATTTCAACTTTAAATGATGTTTCTGAATCTCATTCCTTGTACGAAAACTCCTAAATTGGAACTTAAAAAAAATTTACGTACTCCAGAGAGCGGTTCATTGCTTCTTTGGCGCTAAAATAATGGCTTTTCATATGACAAATTCGTCTCGGTTGGAAGATGGGAATTTATAAAATACTCCTATTCAACACCACATGAAACCATTGTGGTTAAAGTATATAATTGCGGTAAGATTCATGAAAGTTGCAATAAACAGCAGAGGAAAGTAAAAGTATGTTATGTTAGGAATCGGGTAGGTACATCATTTTACTCACCGGTACGTGAGAAAAAATTTGTCGGCAGCTTGAAGTAAACAGCTACATAGGTATAGATACTTATAGGCAGGGTTTCAAGATCCGAATGGAAACCGTTCTTTTTGGTTTTTGGTTCTTGGTTCCATTGTTTCTTAGTGTTCGGTTTTCAGTGTTCGATTCTCAGTTCTTGGTTCTTCAAAGTTCGGTTCTCAGTTTCCTTTCTAGGTTTTCCGTTTCTGTTCTTAAGAACCGTTCTGGTTCTTCAAAATCCGGTTCTTGGTTTTCTGTTCTTGGTTTCGGTTCTCGGTTTCGGTTCTTCAAAACTTGGTTTTTAGTTTCGGTTCTTAAGAACCATTTTTGAGAACCATTCTTGTTTTTTTTTTTGAATGAGTTTGAAGTGGTAAGGACAAGTGATTCTTGTTTCATTCAACTTGGTTATGCTTATAATTTGCTTTTAAATAATTATTTGGTGAAGTGATAGTGAAATATGCAATTAAATTAAATTAATGAAATGACATTTTTCAACAACCGAACGGAACCAGAATAATTTGGTTCTCGGTTTTTGGTTCCTTTCGGTTCTCAGTTTTGATTCTTCAAAATCCGGTTCTCTATTTCGGTTCTCCAAAATTTGGTTCTCCTTTTCGGTTTTTGGTTCCTCAAAATTTAGTTCTCGGTTTCGGTTCTTGAGAACCATTCTCCAAAATTTGGTTCTCGATTTCAGTTCTTAAGGTTCTCAATTTTTGTTCCCGTTCTTCTGAGCAAAGAACAGTTCTTTGTGGTTCGCTGAACGGTTCTTCCATTCCATTATAGGTACCTATACTTGAGAATCAAATATGAAAAATTATCTCGATATGGCCCCTATATCTTCTCTTCGAATTTCAAATGGAAAAAAAGGATCGAGTGTCCCCCCCCCCCCAAATTACCTGAGAAAAGCATGATTATGCAGACAAAGTAATTTTTTTGAAACGAATGTTATATATGTACTTAATAAGTAGACTCACTCACTTTTGGTGAACTATATCTGAACAGCGTTACAGATAGGTAGGCATGCATGTTACAGCTATAAATTATCACCAGTCTATATAGGAGCCACTTTCCCACCCTTTTAGCCTTTTCTACGGCGTTTATATCGTAAAGTTTACGTTTAATTCGCCACTTTATAACACTAAGAAAAATAAATAAAGGAGTTGGTGTGCGTGATATGGTTACGTTATTGCTTTCACTTTTCCTTTGTGTACCTAATGACAATAAAATGCGGAATTTTTAATGAGCTCGATTCTCGCTTTAAATATTAAAATCGTACTTGAAAAGCTTTGACATTGCGGGAAGTCATCCATTTGCTTACGCTGTCGTAAGTTCTTTTACTGATGGACATTGTATAAAACAGTTTGCACACCCTGATGTCTGTAGTAAAAATATTTGAGATAACATTTCAAATGCGTATCGTAATCGTAATTCATACCTAGATAAATATTTTTAGTTGATGGTATTTTCCATAGTTCACCTTAAATTTTAATGAAACACATGACAACGCACCGCTAGGTACGGTGTAAGAAGGAAAGAGGATACCTATTTTCATTTATTACTTTCTGAACGATTTATAAAATCGTGAGATAAATAAACGGTAATACGCTCGCGAGACGTTGGTGAAGGGAATACCTACAGTACACGCTGCAAAATACACTTATGCGATCATGATACCGATAAAAAATGTGGGTACGTAGGGTATCAGAAATTTCTTTTAAAAAAGACGTAAAATTGAAAACATATCTTGCCACCATAAATATACGAACATGAACGCAAAATAATCTAAGTATTAAGTGCTAAAATTTCACTTTATTAACAACAAGAATACAGTTTTTATTTTTAAAAAAACACTAGTATATAAAAAGAAAACACATAATAATTCTATAATAGGTACTGTTACACGAATAAATATGAATATAGAGAGTATCATACACTTTTTGTTAATCTGCCTTTTTGAAAAATTCTCCGACAAATACGTTATACCTACTTGAATTCGTATTCGATGTCGTTTAAAACCCAAACCTTTCGCCAAATTTAACGTACGTAAGTACGTAATGTCCTACACATAGAAATCGATTCGACGCTAAGCAAAACATACACGATATTCGCAAATGAAATCAAGATTAATTTCGAAAAAAAGAAACCAAAATGTTGCGTCGCTTCTAAAGCAGCGTGGGATTATCTGAGATCTCGTACAAATAAGAACGTATCTAACGACATTTTCTGCTCACATAATCCGCACAGATTTGCTCGCAAGTTATATATTTGCAAAAATATCACTAACAATTGACTAGTACAAATGTTTTCCGGCAGATCTCATTAAAATTTCACTCCACCTTTAATTAATCGAACGCTCGAATATGGCGTTATGAAAAATTTTCAAACACCTGGAAATTCATTTCGATAAATTAAGGTATACTACACGTTCCTTATCAGTCAACTTTTGACAGGTACCCCGACAAAAATGAGCTGTCCGAATAAAGCATTTCGTAGGCGAATTAGTGAAAAAGCATTTTCAAAAATAATGACACAATTCAACGCACGTACACGCGAACATGCATATGCCTTAAATAGGTAGAAACTCGTTTGTACTAACAATCTTTATTCATCATTGGGCGGATACGCGACTATGTTTAACTATATGACGCTGAGCTTCTAGCTAAATAAACAGGCGCTAAGAAGCATACTTTATTTTAGAAAAAAAAGTTGATATTGTTCGCAGCGTTTTGCGAATGAACACGTCAATAGCCAAACTTATCGCTATTTCAGAAGTGAAATGTACATATAACAATTATAATGTATAAAAAAAGTACACGTAGGTATCTTATCCATTATACGCAAGAAGACTCACAACTAAAAAAATTAAAAGTAAAATTCTCAGTGAAGAAACAGTGAGGAAGAGAGGAGAACTGTATAAAAAGTATATCATCGTAAGTAGTGTAAAAAAAAGAAAAAAAAAAGATTTGAGTTTTTTTTCAATTGATCTAAACTTCCAACTTACAAGTCCTTCATACGATTTGATAGGGAAAAAACAAGATTTTTAAACACATTAGCACATGTTTTTTTAGCATTGAGAAGTTCTGAATCTGAACGGAAATGCACAAAGAGCATGTAACTTTTGTCAAGATGTTTTCACAGCGGCGGATACAAACAAAAAATGACTATTTACAACAATAGTTCGAGGCACGTATTTATGTATGTAGGAATAATTGAAATGCTTTGAATGTATTAAATTTTAAAAGCAGTATCTTCTAAATACAGTTACGTTCATTAATGTGGTCGTAACATCCACGCTACCAGAATACGTTTTGAGCCTGTAACACAAGAACAAAAAATGTAGTTTTTACAAAAATGCAATAATGAAGCAATCGATTTTAAAGCACAAATTTAAATATTGCAGGTTAAAAACGTAAACTATGAACTTTCAATTTTGAAATTCAAAATTTAGCACAAAGTACATGAAATCTAATAAAGTTTTATCGTTTCAACAAAATATGGTTCTTTTATTAAAAATATTTTGAAATGCGCGGAAGCAGATCACTTCTTATCACAAACTTTTTTCATACGTAGAATTAAATTAAAGTTATCAATTCTATTTCACCATCATTAAAAAACAAATTTCAATTACATGAGATTAATGAGACTGATGTTTTCAAGACACTGAGTTGTCTCAAACTTTTATTCGAAGGGTTATATTTTAAATTTCTCCATAAAATTACTGCGTGTTTTTTTTCCTACAGTGAAAAAACATACCAACTGGAATATGTATCAGTTTACTCACATTTACGATTTAACGTCAGAATCTTCTTTATCAATAATTTCAAAATCTTTTCCCGTTTGCGAATGTTGGCTACTAGATTCAGTATCGGTTTCCTCGGAGTCGTTTCGTGATATTCTACAATCACGTGTAACAGAAAAATATTTCAATATACCGCATGCACGTCAAGAAATGAAAATTAATAGATCAAACAGTGAATTTTAATGAGATAAATGAAAAAAAATTCAGTGATCAAGTATTTTATCTTACCTGGTTTGGTTCTTCGATTTTTTGTTCTTACGGTCATCGCTTTGACTATTACTACTGGAATTTTTGGAACTTTTTTTAGACGATTTTATATTTTTTGATTCATCGTATGCTTCCGAATTGTCGTCGTCTTCGCTGTCAACTTCTAAATCATCGTTAGTATCACCTTGAGTATCGTCGTCGCCTTCATCGGAGTCGTCGTTTCCTTCCCTATTTTCGTTTTCTTCCAAATCGTATTCTTCAGTATTAGCATTACTTTCAATCGACGATCCCTTATCGTAACCACCGTCGGTTTGCTCATAATCTGATCTATCGTCAGTGCTGCTCTTTTGCTTTTTGCCTTTCTTTTCTTTCTCGTTATCTGCGTCGTCTTCATTGTCTGAATATTTGACTTTTTTCTTTCTATTCTTCTTATCCTTACTTTTATCGGTTTGTTGACCGTATTTGTACTGTAAAAAAAATCATAGTAGAGAGTGAATCTCGTAATTGTAGACGGAATTAGAAGTCTAAATTTACTCACTTCATAGAGAGGCCAGAAAGAAGCGAAGAAACCTACGTCTTCGGTCAAGTTTGGAAGTAACCAAAGATGTAAAGTGCCACATGTTAGCACCCAAACTATGCAGAAAATTATCAATCGTATAACCGCTAAAGCTAGTATTAAAATTAAAAGACCAGCTGCTGCCATGCTCAAATATTGCACTCCCATTCTAAAAAATCAAAACCCATTTTTAACGTGTCATCATTTCCGTAAACGTATGTAGATATTAAATTCATTAAATTGTTATAATCACCTGACAGAAGGAGGCCATAAAGGAAACAGGCATATTAAAATGCCTCCCAATACGAAAAACGCACCAATAACCCAATAATAAATTGGTATGGGATCGTATATCCAAACATATGCGTCTAAATTGTCCACGAACATTTGTTCAAAATGCATTTCCAGTTTTATTTTCTTACATTTCTTTTGCCGATCATCCTGCTGAGAATGATATAAACATAAATCATCGATTTTTCATCATAACAGAAGGATGATTATGTTAAAGTAAAATATTCCGCATACCACGCCAGATTTAGTTTTGTCCTCAGCATCCCTCCCTTCGGCATGACTGCTTTCGGCTGTTTCTTCTTCTTTTCTTTTCTTGTCATCTTTTTCGCTGGATTTTTTATTAGTTTTTTTCATTTTAGCTTTGAGTTCTTGTTCAGAGACAGGAACTTTTTTAGCACGATGGAAAAGCTTGTGCCGTAACATGCTGAACAGAACATATTTCATATTTTGAAATAAAATAACTTCGGTTGTCAATTTGTCATCTGCAGTTTTTTTTAAATTTTTTTTTGTACCTGTTGAGGAAATGAATAATATCTGAACGTGTATTGAAAAACGCCTCTTTGTCACCTTTTTTTCGACTCCATTCAGAATCTAGAAGAGCGTCCACTGCTTTGGAACCTTAGAATAAAAATCGAAGAAATGAAGAATAAGAATCCAGATGCAACGAAACACAGATGCCATAAACCACTTACCAGTGAAGTATTCTACATTGTGTCCGGCAAATTTCGTTTTCTTCACTGGAACATTTTTCTTCAACCATTTTGCAACAGCGATTTCATCTTTAGATGGTTTAGGTACTTTTTTATTGTCGAGATCAAAATCCTGAAATCGTATATTTATTAGGTACGTGTCAATATGGATACAGGTGATACACGATATGTGATGCACAATCGAGTAAATTCATCGGGAGCAATGTAGTTATACAGTAAATAACCACGACTGAGTTTGTGGTTGCAGAAAATTTATAAATCAGAATGAGAAAGTCTCATAATAAAAATGATACGTCATCTATGTCTCAGCTTAAAGTAGGTAATCACTTGAAACGCAAAAACAAAATAAATTGCGAACATTGAGAAATTAGATTACCTCATCTCTTTTCCTTTTCACTTTACGTTTTTCAGCCATTATGCTGTAGAAGAATAAACTTAATGCAGAACTGGTCCACGACGTATGTGAAGTTCAAACAAAATCGAGTTTTCTTGTCACACTTTACAGACAAAGAACAAAATGTAATGTTAATTTTCAAGTTTCACTCAAATCACGTATATAACATTAAGCAGAAAACAACCAAAATCTAAATGCATAAGCAGTTAATTATTCATTACGTTATAATTACGTAGAACATATAAAATCGGAAAACATATTTTAATTGTTTTGACTGGCGATAACAATTGCAGAACACTGAACAGCCAAAAAATATTTCATTCATTTATCACTGATAATCTGGGTCTTTTCGAGTGAGTTCGGGTATTGGGTGCTTTGATTATTGGAACACCTGGATGACCTGGCAATACGTCGTTCACATACGTAAGAAAAACGCAGACACAGTTTCACCAATACACAAAATTTAAATTTTACCATCATTAGTTCATTGTATCTAAAATACAAGTAGTATCTCACCAAATAGTCAAGATGTTTAAGAAAATGATATAAAAATTTTTAGAATGGCAATTGAAAAAGTAAAATCATTAATTTCATTTACTTTACTTATGATACCCATCATGATACGTAAGTCTACCTACCAATTTCTAGGTAGTTGGTTCAAAATTCATTCAAATCTAAGTCATGATTTACAAATCGTTTCGAAATCTATTCGAAAGTCGAAACTTCGAAATCATCAAAATTAGCGAAAATATGATACAGTTTGGATACCAAACGTAGAACCTTCTATCTAAGAAAATAAAACTTATGCCTAAAAAATGGATGACAGGATGACATAGTTAGAGCTGAGCTTCGATATGACTTTGAGTAAGCTCCAATAAGTTCCAACCTTTCTTCGTAACACTAGAAAAGTATAACGCAAATGATGAGACATAATTAACAAGTCAAAATTATATTTTTAAATAGTTATGAAAAAACCATGAAATTCGCAACATTAAGTTTTTTTTCATTCGTAATCAACATTGTTCGACCATCTTAAAATAGTTTTTAAAAAAATTGCTTATTAATGTTTTAAATTCGAATATTGCATTCGAATCACGTATTTACAAAAAACATAAAGCAAAGGACTTCATTTTTTTTATATGAAAATATTATTCAACAAAAAATTTCATACGAGGTAAAGTTACGTCTTACGTTCAAATTATCAAAAAACAAAAAACTGCACCTACTTCTAGACGAAAAGACAACAGGAAGGGAGAAAAAAAGTCAATTTTGCATCCATTCTAAGATAGTTATGCAGGATTTATTTTTTTTCTCTCGTCAGTGAACCGAATACTATTCAATCATTTTATGTCTTTTTATAAATAATACAACGATTAGTGTGGCTGATATTTGAAGCATCACAAAAACAATAATCAAATCTAGTTTTAAAACGGATAAAAATAGAACGTGGAATGAATTTCACAACGAAACAAAACTCAATAAACGTAGAAAAAAGCCGAAGCAACTAACACATTTAACATGGTATTTATATAGTCCTAATTTATAGAAAAGAAAACATTAAGCAAATGGAAAACCAACTTAAGAAGCGAAATGAAACCAGTACTATAGTCAAACCTATTCGTTACCAATTTCATTCAATAATAAATGCTGTAGTATGTACTCGTATATCAGTAATACGATACAATTTAAATCTCGACATGACTTTTTTTCTTTTTACAAAATAAATAAATTATACAATTTATAATCCTACAAAATTTTCAATATCAATATGACTTAAACACATCCGCTACATGTCAAATTATATAATAAGTCTAAATAAAATTTAAATAAACAAAATACAATTGGTAAGCTATATTTATAAACAAACAATAATTACACAATGTATTTACAATAATTAGCCTTTGAATGTTCAAAAAATTCCTAACCACGCATTTTCAACATTTCAAATAAATAAGCGAACCTCACTTTTCCTTAAATCGCGTACAACATTTCATTTTTCAATTACTAATATGGTAACGCTACTAAAAAGTAAAAATAAATATGAAACAGCTTAAGAAGGTAAAAGAAATATTCGGCGTAGTTTGTTTCACGTTGTATGCTTCACAACAAAATGAATAAAAGCTATTACTTTTTCAACGTAAGAAAAATGACTTTCTTTAGAAACGACCTCAAATGTACATCAAATGACTACCTACTGCGTTCGAAGTATTAAAATGCTTCAATTCGAAGACGATGAATAACTACTGCTATGCGGTTGAGGTGGTGGAAGATGTAGAGCATTTGCTGCTTGTCGGCCATGTTTTGGCTGTAAATATTCATGCCTCGCCAGCGCATGTACATCGATTCGATCTTCTTTGCGGTAGGCCAAACATGCTCTAATGAAACTCTGAAAAGAAAATCAACATAATTAATTATTTGGATCAAAAATTATTCGCAATAGGTAAACGAATAAACTCGATTTATTCACCTTTGCCTCGCTACTGACGGCAGGTTTATTGGAAAATTGAACATCAGTAGCTTTCAAAATCGTATTTTCTTCCAAAATTGTAGCTTGAGATTGATTATGTCCGAATGGCTGAAAAATGTAAAGAAGTGCGAAATTGTAGATCATGAAAATTTATTGCATAGGATTATTTTCAATAAACGTACCTTTTTGCCATATAAGCATTGGTAAAATATAACACCAACACTCCACACATCTACTTTGGATGAAATCTTAGGGGGATTTTTTCCCACCACGAAGCATTCAGGGGGTAAATACCTAATTGAATACGATAACGTTAAGAAAAGAGATATTCCAAAACGAATGTCGAGCAAAGGTGTTTCAAAATTTCTCACCAGTAAGTTCCAGCTCCCTGAGACGTGAGATCCATTCCGTGATCTGGATTATAATTTTCTTCGTCCATAACTTTACTTAGGCCAAAATCTGTGATTTTTATTTCGCCACAAACGCTACCCTCCGTTAAAAGAATATTTCCTGAAAGAAACACACGTTATTTTCGGCCAGAATACAAAGTTGATTGAAAAATCAATGTAATGTACCTGGTTTTAAATCATAATGGATTACTGGAGGTTTAATATCGTTTAGATATTTCAAAGCAGATACCACTTGCATGACAATGGATCGTGCTTCCCTTTCTGCAATCGTTTTATGCTGTGAAAAATACCATAAACATGATTATTCAAGAAAAGACACGAAGTTTTCAAAAAAAATCGAAAAAAAAATCACGAACCTGTTTCAAATAAAAATCTAAATCGTGACCATCGCAATATTCTAATACTGTACAAAATGAATTGGCGTCTATTTCAAAAACGTCATACAATTTCACAACTCTGGGATGGTTTAGTGATTTATGTATATTATACTCTCTGAGAGCATGCCTATAAAACATTTTTCAATTAGCAAAATATCGGTGTATTTGAAAGAAAAAAAAATGAATGCACAGCATACTTTATGTAATTCGCTTTCTTATCTTCTTTCCAGTCTTTATTTAATTGATGAACTTTACAGGCAACATATCGCTGTTCCATCAAATCGAAGGCCTGCGAAATTCAACCAACGAATAAAATGCATCGGCAAATGTACTAAATTCGCATGAAGTGAATCAAACATACCTTATGAACTTCACTAAAACCTCCTTTACCGATGAGCATAAGGAGTAAATAACGTTCACACAGCACCGGATGACTATTAAAACGCGACTGATCTTCGTTATGAATACGTTTCAGTTCGCGAATGTGTAAGTTACGTTCTCTTTCTAATTTCTCCATTTCCATCTGCAGGTCGGCATCTTCTTTTTTCAGAGACGACTGTCTCAACTAAAAGCGAATCCGCATAAGTATTCGTTGATTTGGTAATGTTTCATGTCATATTAAAAATAATTACTTTCAAGATCTCATCAGCTTCATAGTATTCTTGCCATGAGAGCGTATTCGACAACACAGCATCTGGTTTTAGGAATATACCGTGATCGATACCGTTGTGCATTACCGCATTGTTATTGCTCACCACCGTCACACTATTGGCAGACGCTGGCGAAGTAGAAGAACTAGGAACTGTGGAATTATTCTGACAACTTGACAGTCTTTTTCTACCAGTTTCATTTGAAGGCCTCTTTTTCAACAACAGTTTCTTCTGTCGGTCAATTTCTTCTCTTTCAGCAGCTACTTGTTCTTGCCGTCTAAAATCGAGCGAATAACCTCATTTGTAATCTCTCATCAAAGTTGAACCATGAGAAGAATAGCATAAAACGTACCTAGTCAATTCTTGAAAAGCATGACCATCGGTCCAACTTTCTTGAAATTGGGCACCTACACGTTGGGTAACGAACTGTCCCAATCTCAGTCTATTTTGCATACAACGTTGCCTAGCTTCTTTCTTTTCGATTGTTGATTTTTCAATAAGCAGCTTCTTCACTACTTCAATACATTTATTTATGTGCGATTTCTGTTGGTCTATGGTTTTTTGTTGAGCTGTGATTTGTAATTTCAATTCTTCGTTGGACTATAATGAGAAAAAATCATCATCAGATATCTGTACTGGTGTTTCAAGTCTCTAAGTTAACGTAACGTGGTATGTTATAGCGAAATATTATTGAATACCTTACCCTAGTCAAGTCTTCTATTTTACTATCTTTTAATTGATTTTCGGAAACTATATCACTATCATACTCGGGAGGTTTTGGGCGAGTAGGTTCGTTCTGAAAATGAACAAAATAAATAACACAATTGTATTACCATATACCAAAATCCAGCCATTTGTAACGAATCTTACTTGCGCTATTTTCGACAGCACAGAAGGAAGTCGAGTCGACTGCTGAGGAAGTGGAGGCGGCTGCATACTGCCAAAATCACTACTTCTTGAATTAGAGGTAGAGGATGAAGGAATTATACCTTGTTGATTACTTGAGGAGTACTGCAGCAAAATTTCATTCAAGTAAATCAAAAGCAAAGAGAATTCAATATGCAAACAATAAAACTATACCAGCGGATGCGATTGGTGAGCTGGAGATAATGGTTTATTTCCATGACGAACAGGGCTACTACCAGAATGTTTTGCAAAATAGTCGTTGATTTTTTTACATTCTGGAGCTGAACGAGATGATGGCTTGCCATTGATAACTTTATCGCTGCTTTCTTCGGCTTTCCGTTTCCTCCTCTTTTTTTCGATAGGTTTATTTTTGTCAACAACCGCAGAATCTACTTCTTTATCGCTATGTGAAGAACCTGCAATATCGAGAAATGAAACTCGTTCATAATGATGTACTCAACAGGCAGAATTTTCAAACAATCGTCTTACCGGTACTCATACTAGAATCTTGATTTTGTTGTGTAGGTTGTTGTTGTTCCAAAGTCAGTGGTTGTAACTGTTGATAGGTTGGTTGAAACTCCAAAGGTAAATCAAGTTGCACCGGAGTCAATTGGTGCAAAGGTGAAGATTGTTGATAATATGGTAATTGAGAGGGTAACGGCTCATCCTTTTGCTCCATTTGCTGGATGCTTGAATGTTGAGAAGAAGGTTGTGATTGCGGTAACGAGTCCGTCAAATGCGACGACGAAGATGATGACTGATGATGATGCGAAGGCTGAGGCGATGAAGGAGATATCGTCTGCGTATGCGGTAACTGTTGATGCTCATCTGGAGGATACTGTTGAGCTGGCGTATCTTGTTGCGACTGAGTACTAGAACTAGAATCTTGCTGAGCGACAATTCCTGTCAATGGAGTCAGCGGAGCCATCAATAACTGAGACAGAAACAATTATTCGTAATGTTACAATGGTGAATCGAAGATGTCCGACACTTAAAATTAACCTCCATTAACCAGGTATGAATGCTTGACGTACCGACATTTTGTTCAAATGATTTCGTTTCATTGCATATTTTTTTGTCATGGAATCGTCGCAACTACTAGCGCGTTACTTAATAAAAACGATAATAATAAAGCGATAAAATTTACATTAATATTAAGTTGAATATACGTATATTCAAACCGCGATTGATTTATTCGCTATGTAATTTCGTACATACCACAGATCATGAATGTATCGAATGATAATGCATAGTATATTCGAATAAAACGCCTACGAATTGAAAAAATTCATTAAATTTCAGCCTACTCCAAGAGCAAATAATTTTCGTCAAAATTTTGTAAACACGAATCTCACCAAAGTGATAATACAACCAGTAATTATACGAAAATAAAGCAATTTAAGACGATCAATACAGGATTGTCGTCGGCTACTTACTTCCGAAAAAAAAAAAACAATTTTCACACACTACGATAATTCGTTACATTAATACATTAATGCGTTAAATATGCGAGTAATTAATGAATGTAATTCAAATAATAATTTTCAATTTTCGAACAATTTCATGCGCAAAGTTAAGTCGAGTGTTTAAAATGGGCCAACACTGTTAACACTAGAAGAAAATTTAATGAAAAACTGAAAAACACGTCGTAATGTCGCATATTTTATCATTCAAGTTTCTAAACTTCGTAAGGCCTAAAATTAACCTTTGCAAAATACATAAACAAAAGAAATTCAAGTAAACGACACTGCAATACTTCAACTCACATATGGAAAGATTATTGAAAATTATAAAACGCCAATTTTATAGTGATTGTGCATTACGAAAATTCTGCTCTTCATTATTTGTAGTATGAAATTGTGACACAAAAAACTAAGCACTTTTGACGACGATGACGACTAAATTTAATAACATCACTCTGCATGAATGTTGGTGAATACTGAATACTGGCGAATACACACTACGCTAACTACGCTCGGCGCAGAAATTTTAAGATTAGCAACTAATAGAATTTTCCAGGGTCGTACAACGGTTGTTGAACTTTTATCCAGGAAAAGTAAAACCAAATCAAATGAAAGAAATAGGTAAAAATGTCAAGGTAAATCCAAGTATAATAATATCAATGTTCTCCTCATCTATTATTTGAAATGTTTACAATTTATCCGGATTATTGGGAAGTACTGAGGTTCTGCTATTTTTACCGATTTACATTCATGAATATGATGTTAAAGGACAAGCTTTTTAAAAGAATTCTGGGAAGAATCAATGGCAAAAATCATTTCAAAGTAATTTATTTTGTCCATATCCATTGGCAGCGGATAGGTATCTTCACTTTCATTCTCTATTTTTTTTTTTTTTTTCTATCCATCGTATGTAAACCTGAGCTGAGATGAGTGCAATGGTAATAATCTATGGAATGCGATGGAATGCGAGTGTTCTTATTTATTTTGTACTTTGTGTTTGTCCGTTTGTACAGCAACGGCGCGGCGCTGCAGTGTCGATATAACTCTGTGTGTTTGCATCTGTGCCTTTCCACGAGAGACGACTGGATTTTGAAAAAGATTTTGCCTAAAGAACTAGGGAAAGCCGAAAGAGAACTGCTTATTACTTTTTCTACCTATGTAATTTCGTTTTTCAACTTCGATTTTCATTTTCATTTTTCAAAAATTTGAACTGCCAGTCATTCTTCAAAAAATTTCTCCATTGAGGTTGCATCTTTTTTTATCATGAAAATTTTTGGTAGAAACACAAAACCAAAAATGTTTGGCAAAGGTCTTGTCTTGTATATATTTCATGATTTGAAAAGAACGTTCAAAAACAGAATCAGAAAAGTATTATTTCAGGTATTAGTGCGGACACAATTTTCATAAGTTCCTAGTTTGTTTCCCCCTGTGAGACATTTTCAGGACGGAAGGACAGTGAAATGGTGTTTGATCTTGTAATTGGTTGAGTAGGCTTGAGTAGGCTTCATGTTGTTAATAACGCGAAGGGCGATAAAATATAAGATCGGGAATATTTACGTATTTTCATGGCACATACAATGGAATAGATGCTGAAATGGATCATTTATTTTTTGGCGGAAATTTCTGTTTCATTTTGATCAATCAAATAATTACGCACATTAAAAGAATTTTTAAAAACTCCATAAGTATGTTTTCGAAATGTAGAATAAAAAGAAATTGTCCCCTTGAAAAAATATTTACGTTAATTAAAGGAAATATGGTAATATTGAAAATAGGAAAATTTATTTTAAAAACCAATTCGTGCTACTTCAAAATGACACATTTTATCAATATGGAATGAATATAATATTGTAAGGTATGATTGAGAAAAATTACATCAAATTTATATGCAAAAAGAAATTCCACTTTCTATAACATGTTTATTAAGATATAAATTTGAATAAGCTCAAAAACGATTAAAATTTGAAAAATAAAATTTTACTTATTAATGGCAATGTAAATTTAAATCATTAAAAGTTACAATAATTATACTTTCTTCAAGGTACGCGTTTTCAATTAAAGTGAACAGAAACATTCTGTCACAAAGAGAACTATCAATTGCACATTTTCGAGATTTTTTCTACCGGAGACTTACTTAGATTAAAATATATAAGTACTTGAACATTTCAAACGACAAGTAAAAAACTTCAAAATGATAGTAAAAAGCAAACTAAATCATAGCTATTTCATAAATAATAAACGTAATTTATTTGATAGAACATCGAGTATCAAAATAATAGGAAAATTCGGCTATCAAAATAGAGACGTAATCAATCAGTCTATAACTACGTACACGCATTCATGGCAACAACGTTTCAATTCTTACTATTCTTTTTACATAACGTTCTGCAAATTTTCTGGATTAATATTATCACCATTATACGCCGGATTATCTGCCATTGAATCCAGAGGGGACGTATTATTTGTTGTAAAGCTTGTCCACCAATTCGACACTGCTCCTCGTGCTTGAGATAGAGCACCTCCTGAAAAACGCGGCGGTGATTAAGTAGACAACTAATTGCATTGCAGAAGAAATCAATTGGCGCAAATTATGCACGTACCGACTGCACGACCAGTTGTAGCGACCGCTTTTCCAGTGTTTAGCATGGCCTGATTTATTTTTTTCCCACCTTCGCTGTATTGTAATGTACTGTGAATAAATGTAAAAAATTATTTGTCTTATACCGCAGTCATTATATTTCAATGAGGAGAAGTACTTACTGCTGTAATTTCAATTTCATGTCAGCAACTGAGAGTTGACGAGCGAAAGGATGGCAGGGAGAGATCTCTTTGATAGCGTCGCAGTAGTTACAAACCCAACTTTTATAGTTGTGCGTATCCTTCCAAGCGTTAACAAATGCAACATTAAAAGATTCCACTTCGCGAGAATTTTCTGAAAATGAAAATATGTAAAACATTACAAATCATGAGAATACAATGACATACGAGCATTACGCAGAAACACGCCGAAAATATACCAGGTAATAAGGAAGTCCGTAGTAAAGATAAAAGATATAGTTTGAATTGCATTCTGATCCATTCATCGCCTCCTTCCCAACCAACTCCATCCACAAAAACGTCTTGTTTTTCTTCGCAAACATGTTTAACGATGTAATCAGCAAACCGTAGATCTTCCATGGATAAATGCAGCAATCGCTTCAACTGCATATCGTCAGTTTCGATTTTTGCGGTGTCTACCTACAAAGAAAACGTTGAATAATAGCAGTAAATATTACGGGATATCATTTCACCCTGATGATCAATATAATCCGCTGTACGCACTTCAACCAAAATGTCAGTGAGGTGTTTCTTTTGCTTGAAAAGAATATTCGTGGCACCAATAACATAACCTCTTACATTGGGATCCATAAGAACATCCATGTACGGCAAAGACAAATATGGAAGGCATAGATAACCCTGGACAAAAGTCAACAAATGGAAAATTCGAAAACTTTTCAGTTAAGTAACAAATTATACTCGAACCATTTACTCACCTCCGTAAATATAGGTAGCGGCGTGCCACAGGCGGATAAATCCATCTGCGACATTAATGATAAATTTGTTTGTATAGTGACATCGCCCATAATGTCATAACCGACATTTTTAAAAGGGGCATTTATATCATTCGTGCTGGATTTATCGCATTTTTTATCCCCGAAATCATTGCCATTCAATGATTCACAAGGTTCAGATAAACCAAGATCGTTGTCAACGGAGGAACTTTCGATGTTTACTCGAGTAAATGAAACATTGAAATTACTAGAACTTATGCTTTGGCTTATTTCAGGTGTATAATTTTTTGGGGATTTTTCTTCGGTAATACTTATTTTGGCTCGATTCTCAATTATCTCTGACCGATTGTTTTCTTCATCTTCCAAATCATATTGGGGCATCGGTGACATCGGACGAGATGGCCTTAAAAAATAATCAAATATTGCAATGCGTTTTATCAATTTGTTCTAAGGATAAATTTCAAAGCTATACCTGAAACACGCCGATTGATGTAAGCCTTCTTCGAGCATACCGGGGTGAAGTGATAAAAGTGAGAGAATCGCAGAACATAACGTATGTACAGGTGAACAATAAAATATAACTTTTTTCTCTAATAAGAGTAATTTGAAAAGAAGAACAGCTTTATGACGGAACTTCAAAATGAAATCTCTTGCGGGAAGTCCTAGAAAATTAAAGTACTCGTGAGTAACAGCGAAAAAAAATTAAAAAAAAAAGGTAAAAACACAATTTTATTTACCAACAAAAAACTGCGGCGATGAAGTAATATCATCTAAATTTTTCAAACATAGATTTAGATGTTCGTACGTGTCTTTCAATAAAGACACTTTGGTAAAATCGCCTTCTTCAAAATATGCGTGAGTTATGAGAGACATTTTTACTTCAATGTGACCGTACAACGGAATGACGCTTAAGACGCAGACTGCTTTCTGCACAGTATCTCTGGTTAAATCCGAAGTTCGATTTTTCACTTTCTATACAATGAAACAGAAAATTATAGTACTGTTGCTACATAGATTCTCTCGTTGAATTAATGCAATCTCTTACATCAACGGATATTTGTCTATAGCACGATATTCCGAAAATGGTTTCATTGGGGTTATTTAGACTAGGTAAATGAAAGTACACAGTATCATGTGTGTAATTATGTGAACCATCGGGTAATGCTAACGTTGGTAGATATTTCCACCCGGCTGGACATTCATTTGAGTCTGAATTATGGTCTTCGGATAAAGGAGGATATGAATACTCGACCTGTTACACAATTGAATTTGAAAAAAAAATTAGCTCAAGTTAAACGCGTGGGAATTTACTGGGGTGATTCATATTGGGAAATATTATGAATAAAAATCCATTTAGAGATGATCTGATATACCTGGCATCCTTTCTTGTGATGGAATCCAACCACCAATACATGTAATATTGGATTAGATGGGTCCGGTTGGTCCGGCGGTGTAGAGTTGTCCATTATGAAAAAATTCTAAATCATCTAGTGATAATTTTTACACACACATAAAAAGAGGAATAAGAAGCCGCAAACGAATATGAATCGAAACGTTGAAAGCTTACGTTCACATAATGATTTCAAAACAAGATTGAGTTACCATCTGTAGAGAACCTATACTTAGGTAAAATTGTAATATAATAAAACTGCATCATACTGAGTTCGAAAAAAAATTATTTTAATCGCGTCAAATTATTTCAACCTCCTACGATGGAGATGAATTGATTTTTGTTGTAAATAAATAATAAACAAGAAATTTTGAGAGGAGGGGAAAAATTTATTCAACATTCTATTCATGAACAGGTATGAATTTTGGGTTCTCGACTGGAATTTATCTCTTTACCACTAACCCCCACTACTTTTAAGTTAGAGAGGGAAACGGGAGGGCCTACTACGCCATTGTTCATCGTCACGTCATGTGTTTTTTGAGACCTTGAACGCAAAATGTAAATAAAGAGAGTTGATAAATTTTTATCTCAATTTTATCGAAAGTGAAGAAAAGAAAAGAAAAAGATACTACGATTTCGGTGTAATTCCATTTTGAATTTGGTACCATTCTTATAAAATTACTGAATTTGAAAAATATTGTATGATGATACGTTTTGTTGAAACTTGAAAGTAAGTCACTTCACGCATTCGTGTAACTGATATGAGAAATTCAGCTCAACTCGTGTGTTTGATTTTGCTCCAGAAATTTATAAAAATTTAGAAATGTCCGCTGAAAATACTCAGACAATGCAAAGATACGATAATTCGTTGAAAATTTCTAAAACTTCGGCCACCGATAAGGAGAACGTCATGCAGTCTTCCTTGCACCAATATTACCGCGATGTTATGGAGAACACGAAACACAGTTCTATTAAAGTAAGAATTGAATACTTTTCAAGAAATTGTTTTCAAAATAAGATGGAGTAACACAGCGTTTCACAGGTTGAAAGAGCCGCGAAATTCCTTCTTTTACCCGAAATTTCCAAACTGGTGGGTGATCACACTAAAGCTATGTTCCTTCTATCTAAAGGATTAACACACGATGAAGTATCGGAAGCATTCAAATACTATCATCGGAAACAAAAAGAAACATTAGTCGTGAGTATTTTTGTACTAAAATGAGCACATTTTGCTATAAGCGTGTAATTCTTTGATTGAACTTCAGTCTGGTTCGCAAGATTTAGCATTGCACAATGTGAGTCAAACAGAAAATAACTCAATGAACACATTACAAAGAAGACAAGTAAACGAATCCCGAAGTGGTCTCTCTCTCTTTCTAAATTTATGTCAAAGAGTGATGGTGTTAGCCGGAATTTCAACAGCGTTCTATTATTTATACCAGGTAAATGATATCGATTCGACCAAGTTGATATATTCGTACTTTTTAATTCTAAGATGGACTTAATTACAGAAATGGCGTTCTGATAAAGCTAAGGAAAGTAAAACTAAAAAAGAACACAAACGTATCGAAGAAGAATTGAATCAAATAAAATCAGAATTACAAAAAATAACTGCCGAATTGAAATTACAACAGATGACCGGAAAAACTAACGCAAATATTGCAGCTGAAATAAATTCTTTAAAAGCAATTCTAGTTAGCAGGTAAGCATAGCTTTCAAAGAGCTGAACGCCCATTATGTTGTATTTAAAATTTCTTCTGTACTTCAGGCAGCATTTTGAAGAATTACAAAACCAGAAGGTGTCACTTCCGTCTTGGCAGTTGAGTAAGGGAAATACTAACGACATTAACAGTGAAGATAAAAGTACAATTGAAGATACAAATGTTAACGGTGAAACACATGACAGTACTCCTTCACTTGACAATACACCAGTAGTGATACAGGAGACGACGCATGGTTCCACGAAGATCGAAAATTTAGAAGAAACTACGCTGAATGAAGTTTGTCAGAACGGTAATCAAAACAGTGCAGAAAATGAAAAGAAAATTGTCATTAGTAATGTCGAAAATGATCTTGTTTCCGATTCCACTCATAAAACCAGGAAAAGTAATTCAAAGCACAAGAATTCGAAATCAAAAAATAACGATAACGGAAAAAATATTATAAAACAAAATGGTGCTGTGAGAGTGAATTGTGATTGAAAGAAAAGCTACAAAATATGTATGAACAAGAATTTTTATGTTCTATGTAATCGTCAGTTCGTCACGCTGATGCATAGTTCTCATGATGAGATTTTGATGTTTTTTACTACATAATTTTTTATCTAAAAAGTACGTAAATATGTACCTTCTTGATTTTTATAAATTGCGTCAAGCTCGTTGTTCATTTATGATAAATCAATATTATTTCTCTATTCTCACTGGTATCAAGTTTATTTTATTTTTGTTATTTTCAATTTGTGTTTTCTAGGTTGTTTTAACTTATTGTAATTGTAAATTTTAAATTCTCATTTATTGAAGTTATGAGTATGGTTTTGGTAATAACTGTTATAAGTAATAGATAATAATAATTCTCATTTACAATGAACGAATGATGTGTATTATAATTTAAGTATATTGTATTGAAGAGTTTTTTTTTCTCTCCAAAGTATGAAAAATGCAATGAGTAATTTCTCCAAAATTCACATCATTATTGAATGTCTCGTGTCTCGTCATTACTTTTGCAGTCTTACTTTCTTTTCTACTCTTTTACTGCTTTTCTCTTCTAGTTCTATTTTTTTAGAACAGTAATATGTAGCATAATTAGTGTGCTACAATGTCCCAAGTCTATTCACCTACAAAGTACCAGAAGTACCTAATGAAAATAAAGTAAAATAGTTGTGCTGTTCATTCCGTTATCCGTCATCTGCTGTCAACGGTCATCATTGATAGGTAATGGGTCATGCGATGCGTTGCGTAGCGTCACGTGCGTCGTGCATGCTGTTTTTGATTTGAAAATACGCTCCCTGTTCGTTATTTACTCTTGAATTTTTTTTTTTAGCCAGACAAACCAAACGAACGAAGTGTTTTGCTTGCTGACTTCAAGTTGTTCATTTGATTATAAGTGTAAATTTTTATTTCAAAAGAATAGTATATACTTAATCAAAATAATGTAAAATTTATCATTTTTGGTTTCATAATCTAAGCGCAACAAGTCAATGATCTCCTAGAACTTCTGCCTTCGTTATTAATTCACTAGGTCATTTTATTTTATTGTAAAAGATACTTGTTTCGTCGTCAAGTAAACGAGTGATGTATTGCTTTGAATAAGTCTTTTTCTGATGTTTCCGTTCAGTGATAAATTAATGGTGTGTTTCAAAGAAGATAGAATACAAATGCTTAAAATTTTCCTCTTTTGCATTCGCACTGTATTCCTATTAGCATATAGATTATGGACTTGTGTATCTTACCTGATCACCAAGCAAACTAAAGCGGTAAGTTTCTTTCGATACTTATTCAATGGTAACGATTGTCCGTAGCAATAATTAGCATTCAGAGCCTCTGTTTCTCAACATCCTCGCTTAGATTTATATTTATGGTCATCCTGTGTCGCTGTAGCGTGAAAAAAAAATATCACAAATTTCTAACTTGTAAGTAGTGATATCTCTGAGAGCTGGGGAGGGCGATCTACATGATTGGTTATTCGTATCGTTAAATCAAATTGACTAACGCAGAATTGCAATATTCTAATGGTCTATTGTATCTTTCTCATATTATCTTTGTTCAATTTTATTGTTTGTCGTTTATTCTCTTATCTAAAGATGTATCTATAACAGCTGGAAAATTTCTATCGTAAAAAAATTGAATATATGTATTTCATAGTCCAGGCTTTTGAAGGTCTGTTTGATGATTATTTTCTGTTCTGTAGAATTCCAGCATAACATCGAAATATTTGTCTTGAAAAGGAATAGAATTTGATTCCTATTCGGCGCTATACGACTGGCGATGCGCCAATAAAAATCATCTTACTTTATTATTATTGCCAAATTAGTGTTTATTTACTTTATACAATATGAATTTTTTCTAACGTAAATTATTTATATCTCACCTTTTTAACCGCTACATCAACATTTTGGACCAAGATAATTATACTAATACCTCATTACATTTCATGTCTTTTTTTTTAAAAACACGGTTCACTTTGATTACAGGTTCGTTACCATCAAACGGTGAAATATGAAAATTATCCTTTATCTCCTCTATCAATGCATAGATTAAGTGAGAATGATTTTACCTAATCAAACAATTATTCTTCCAAGTCATAATGTCAAAAGTATTCAATGTTGTTTTTTTCTGTCATAGGCCTCGTTCGGAGGAAGGTGTTTGTTTTAGATCTAGATGAAACATTGATCCATTCGAATCATGACGGAGTCATACGTCAAGCTAATAAACCCAACATTCCGCCAGACTTCATTCTAAGAGTAACAATAGAACGTCACCCTGTTAGATTTTTCGTGCATAAAAGGCCGTTCGTTGATTTTTTTCTTGACATTGTAAGTTTCAGAATGACGATTATTCGTCAATGTTCAAGGCCAATGATTTAAATAGGTAAATCAGAAAATAAGCTAACATCGTGTAATACTTGATTTAAGGTATCACAGTGGTACGAACTGGTTGTATTCACTGCCAGTATGGAGGTGTACGGCGCTGGAGTTGCCGATAAGCTAGATAATAATCGTGGTATTTTAAAGAGAAGATATTACAGACAACATTGCACTCCAGAACTGGGATCTTATACCAAAGATCTATCGGCAATTACCGGAGATCTTTCCAATATATTCATCCTCGATAATTCTCCTGGTGCATACAAAGGTTACCCTGGTAGGTACATTGAATGCGTGTTTATTTAGTTACGATGACTTTACACTGGCGTGCGTCTAATTGCGATTCATTTACGTCGTAGATAATGCTATCCCAATCAAGTCATGGTTTTGCGATCAATCAGATACTGCGCTTTTAGGTTTACTGCCTGTTTTGGATGCATTAAGGTTTACGCACGACGTTCGTTCTGTTCTGAGCCGAAAACTTCATCTTCACCGACTCTGGTATGCTTGTGATAAACTTTGATACTTATTTAAATTTTCATCTGACGACTACGTATGTACTTACGTATCCTTGTGCACGTTTGTTACAGATCGTTGTTGGTGAAGTATTTAGTGCAATTGTTGTTTTTCTACATTGTTATTGAATTTGTTCGTATAGACGATCTTCCTATATACGTGTAAGTTTGTAATGATTTATCGTTCACTTATTTACTTCCCAAAAATTACGAAGAAACTTTCACGTTGAAGGTTCGTTCACAGTTTATCCGAATTACACTAGCAGTCCTCATTTTTTTCTTTTTTTAAAGACTTGTATAGGTACGATTTTTTTTTACAACTTTTTACATGAGTTTTTTTTTGTTCAGTTTAATTCTTTTCAAATTCTTCAAACAGTAGGCATCAGCTCGTTACAAATGCTGTAACTGTATGTGGCTTTCACGTTGTATTGCGCAATTATTTGAACGCAAGGTTTGTTCGGACGATCTTTTTTCGAGGCACTACATGCCATAACATTGCTTTGTTTTTCAAACTTACCGCGCAGTCAAGTTTCAAGCCGACGTTTTAATTTAGATTTTGCAAAGTTTTTCTGTTTCTTATGTGAATGCAACCCAATGGATTTAAAGTAATTCTTATCTGAATATGTTCAGTAATGGCTGTGCCGCGACGATGAACATAGGTACTCGTCATTAAGTGATGAAATGATGAAAAAATACTCTTAGCCATAGTAATTCGGTATTCTGTAGGTGTTCCAACATTTATTTTAGACAATGTTCGTAAAAATTAATGATTTCAGAACGACGCCGACGTATCTAACTGGCATACTTATCTAACTAATGAATTTTTTTACAAATTTTGGAAACATTCTTCGTTTTCAAATTTGTATCTTTCGAAAACTATTGACTTGATTATTGTACTTGAATACTGTGACACTGGTTTCGTTGTTAGTTGATTCGTATTGTCTGGTTATTGATATGGCACCAGTACGGAAGTTTATATTCCAAGATAAAGCAGCAGTACGGGGGGAAAACCATGTGCTGGTGATTTTACGATGACTGTATTGTGATTATTACGAATGTTTCGATGTTTCCTCTTTGTTTTTTTTAAATTTATTCATGGGTAATAATTTTAATATATCCGGTGTAAATTAATGTACATATTATTTGCGATATAATTTGTTACTTGATATTTTTTTAGAGATAGATACTCGAAATCTTGTATTTTTCCTTTAATGGTAGTGCTCTATTTTTTTGCAAAATTAAATTATATCTGCGTAAAAATTCTTCAAAAATTGGCGAAATAATTATTATTTGAAAAATACGTTTTGACTGAACCGAAGTTATAAAGAACAGCTTCATGTAAGCTAAAAGACGGTGACATTTGTAATTTGAAAAAGCAAAGGTTAAATTACCTTGAAAGTTGAAACGTTTACTTTTTTCTCGAAATTTCAACTCGTGACATCATTCTTTAACAATATGAATATTGATGCAATTTAAACTACGTATCAACAGTGCATTTATTTAGGATAACTGAATATAATTATTCAATCTTGAAATTCTGTCAAGCAATTATTAATTTTTGAACTGAAGCAATGATGAAAACTACCATCAAGTTGACTTTTTGGTTTTTTGAAATAAAGGTAATTTAATAAACTCTTGTATCGGAGTCAATTACTTTTCAGTACCTATAAATAATGTTTTGATCGGTTTGAATTTCTGTATTATTTTTAAAAAGCTGCGTGCCTTTCTTTATAGTGTACAATAGATTTTAAAATCGTGTTCGTTTCAGTATCGTTATTCTTTTATTAAATAAAATCGATGTGATCCTATTTGTTTTTCTTGCGATTTTTATCGCAAGTAATTTAAATGTAAGTCCGTATTCATGTTTTGTTTTTTTTTTCCTTTCTTATACTTCTTGTAATTTTAAGCAGTTTTTCTTTTTTTTCTTTTTTGTACAAAAAATGTAGGCAAATGAAGTGGCATGGTTTCATTTCGATGATAAATACTTATAGAGGTACCAAAAGTGACCAGTTCAACGATTGAATGTTACCTTAGAGTTGTCTGTCGTACAAATATGTGAAATATTCGACCAGAATTATCGTACAGATATTTTTACATAATTTATTATTAATTTAATATAAATTCGTGTTTTTTCCCTTCTGTTCTAATGTCTCGTATGTTTTAATATATTATTGTTAAAGACTAATTAAGTGAATAAAAAAATTGAATGAACGGGAAGGTTTATTGAGTAAAAAGTTTGTTTTTGAATTATCTCAAAAAATGGTGAAGGGGTGTTCCCTGACCTCAACTTTGAAAGGTTACGCCCCAAAAGTCAAAACACTAGTAGGAATTACACCGAGAAATTGAAAAGGGAAGTATTATGATTTTGAAAGAAATGAAATTAAATACCTACTAAAAAAATAAGAACACACCCCCGCATTATCCAACACTTCTAATCAGATCAACAGAAAGAGAAAATTTTTTGAGATAATAAAGAAAATTCACTCGATGGTTTAGTAGGATCCCCTCATTTTTGAAATGGAGAAAATCAATACATTCGCAATCTTAATAAGAATATGAGTACGTAATTGTCGTTTCCCTTTCTAGCTTTTCACTTCAACCAATTTTTCAAATTGCGAGATAATAAAAAAAATTCACGCAATGGTTCAGTAGGTACCACTCTGTACCTACCATACACAGACTTCAAGAGTGTACATATAAAATGGATCTACTCACAATCCTACTAAGAATATGTGAACGTAGTTGCCGTTTCCCTTTTTAACACTTTGACCCACAACAAATTTTCAAATTTTGAGGTACCTAATAAAAAAAATTCACCTAACGGTTCAGATAGATATACTCTCTACCTAAAGTACACAGACTCAGACTAGACAGAAAATGGATCTTCTCACAATCCTACTAATAATATATGTAGGTACGTGGTTATCGCTACCCTTTCTATTATTTCCACCCCAACATAATTTTCAAATTACGAGACAATAAAAAAAATTCATCAAAGGGTTCAGTAGGTACC
>FIZT01041824.1:0-13083 GCA_900065295.1 Paracoccus marginatus
GGGCCCCAGCCCCAAGGGGGTGGGATAAAAATTCGCTCTTGCGCTCTAAAATCATCTTTTACCAAGACAAGTCGAATGGCATAAAAATTTTGCCGAAGTTCCACCGGAGGCTAATTGACCCCCTTACCACACCAGAGCATTTTCACACGCCATAGTTTTCATTTTTTTCAAAATTTTTATGAACCGAAATTGAAAAAAAAAACTCAATTCAAAGTTCTGAAAAATTGAAAATTCAAGTCAAATTTTCAAAATTGATTGAATTTTTGAAAAAATTTTTTTTTTTTTGTTTAATTTTTTGAAAAAGACTTTATCGATTCAGCAAACATTAAAAAATTTGATCAAAGTATTTATTTATTTTTAATTTGTTGATTCTTCTTCTTTTTTTCTTTTACTTCTTCTTGTTCTTCTTCCTTTTTATTTCTAAAAATCATATGATTATTTTGCTCGTAACCCTTTGATTTTTCCTACGAGACTGCCACAACTCTGGTTGTAATCTGCCACCAACTGCGAGGATATTATAAGTACAGTATACGTACATGCATAGTACACGTAACATAGTAGGTACTAGGTAGATGGATGCCACTACCACAATCGTACGTATCGCAGCTTTCGAACTGATTTGTTGGCGCGTCTGCCTCTATATCGTTACACCCATGTCCGCGTCCATTCCGTTCCGATCACGTTAAAAGTATTTCTCGCAGTTCGGATCGGCTCATATGGGTACGCTACAGCCTGAGTGGTTTTATACGACGACGAATGGTTAAGGTCGAAATCGTGACGAAAGTTATTCGCGCCGTGTTCTTTCTCCAGCGCGTACTTTTTTTTTGATCCATGCTCTCTGCCATGCCGTCGTTTCCATCTTTCCGAGCCGAAGGGGGGCTTGGGCGGAGGGGGATTTGATCTTCGAAACATTATGTATAACGTAGTTATAAACGCGCCTTCGTACAAAAAACCGTACACGTTCAACGACCATCTATAATGCGCGCAAATAGTCTTACAGCGGCGGCGGCGGCGGCGGCGGGATGGATGGCGCGGTGGTGCACCAGGTCACCTCTGTCTCTCTATGTGTATCTGCGCGTCGTCGCTGAATGGAGTGCGAGATGGTGCGGATTCATTCGCATTCGCTAATGAAATCCCATCAGTTAGCCTACAATCTATGGTCGTATAATAATCGTGCGATTGTGCGATGCGATGAGGTCTTTGGCATTACCATTAGTACGTTATTGGACGTGTAGTTCGAGATGTTATTATAGACATCGTTGGTGATTTGGCTGATCCTCGTGAGTTCGGTGAAAGATCATTTTTGGAAGGGATGTCCAAAATTTCTGTGCGATTGGTCGAGATCATTTCGAATTGAGAAAAAATATATCAAAAAATAATCAAGACCTCGAATCGATTCGAGTGCAGTATTAGTCCATTTAAATACCTCTCGAAATTATCGCGAATCAATATCGAATTTCAACGCACCTGAACACCGCATCAGGGAACGTATAAGTATGAAAAAGACGTATAAATTTATCAGCGCCCATAAACGGTTGAAAAATTGCTGAAATAACGAGCGACGATAAATTAGCCAAACTGTGGGTACTCGGGTGTCGATAAAAAACGCATCCGAATGAGTTATGCGTCGATTCGAAGACGCAGACGAGGGCGTATTAGCATAAAAACATTATTACGCGCGGTCGCGTACGTACCTACACATATCTCAGAATGCACATTATGTAGAAGAAAAAAACAACACACTATATGCAATGCACGGCACAACACATGCGGCACATAGCGAAACAGCTTCCATTCCAATCTACATACGTACAGTCCGAATAGCAGAACCCGTTCCCCGGTTCCCTCGTCCGCAGGAGAAGGCGAATAAAATTAATACGATTTTCTCGAATCGCTTGTTGCAGTCGTGTGTGCTCGGTTATGCGCATTGTCTTCGATCAAATACGCGGATGGATATACTTGCACACTGGCAAACAAACGTATACCTACATAGCTACACATTTATAATCGTACAAGCTGATACTGCCGCGTATAATATAAAAGTGGGTCAACGATATATCCGATTTAATTAACTCCGAACGAGTTATATGGTTACGAGTTGATGGAGGAGGTTTTACCTTTACACACACGTACATATGTTTATATGTAGATGACTAGATGTAAAGGTATCTTGTAAAAAGATACATAAGACTCGTCTGTCCCTTCTGCTGCAGTGGCTGCGTAGCAGCTCCAGATATACGTACGTACAAATGCATATAGCGACATCCAGATTAAAACGAGTATACAAATAAAAATGCGTAGGCATACCTTTATACTAATGTACGCAGAAGCTCGACTGTTTTTTTCCTATACTTTTATTATTATTATTTAATTCGATCGTGTGTTTGTGTACTTTAGGTTTAGGTACGTTGTATATGTAGAAATATTACTTATAGATCAAGAAGATGAGAGAAAAGGGAGGAGAGTGCAGGAGAGAATAATTTTACGTACGTATATGTATGTGTAACGTATCGAGAAGTGTATTATGTTTATGTATAATGAAAGTATGCGCCATATGAAACCAGTTTAAAAATGCATTCGATTCTTTATTACAGTCACCGCACGACTTTAATTGGTGGTACTTTTTGGCGGGTCGAGTGCTCGTAATGAGGATAGATGGGTTTGTAATGGGAATCTGTATTCTGTATACGGTAAACTGGCGAGTTCTTGCAGGGAATGGTACGAGACCGCAGTGAATTTCTCGGTAATGTAGACCGTTAATTTTTACAATGTTGTTGAAAATTGATCTTTTACCTATCATTTTTTTCGATAAAGCATGAAATTGAAAAAATGTGTTTGAGCATATTTTTGAGAAATAAAAAAAAATTAATTTTGACGTTGAAAAAATTTTGAAAATTAATTTTGCCAATTCTCGAGGTAACGAGTTAAGTATGAATTTATGACGTGAAAAAATGACGATTCGGCGAATTTTTGGAAAATCGATCAAAAATGACTAATTTTGACAATTATTGCTGCAGGCAAAAATTAATTTTGAATATCGAAACCAAAGGGCATGCCCGGTTAAGTATGGTGTTTTTGCCTTGGAAACTGATCTTGACCGCTCCTACCCTAAAAGGTCAAACATGATGAGAAAAAAATTTTGATAAAAATTCTGGACCCCTAGTGCAAATATTTTGGGAGGGAGGGTCCAAAATGTACTTTTTACCCTTAAATTTTTCACCTTTCGAACAAATGCGGATGAAAATTTTCTCGTTTTCTTAGATCGATTCTAGAGGCTAAGAAAAACAAACTGATTTTTCAAAAAAAAAAATTTGGACAATTTTTCGCTGAGTTATGGTGTTTTAAAAATTTTTAGCCGCCATTTTGAAAAAAATTGTCATAGTGGCAGTGGATTTTTTTTGTCAAAAAGTGTGCTATTCATCCCTACGCATACTATAAAAGTTCCAAAAATTTTGAAGTGGTGGAACATCGTCAAACATAATGAAAACTGACCACCCATAAAATTGAGCCCGAACAGATATGTATTATTTCTCACGACGCTGTCGTGGGAAGTACGGCGTTCACGGGGCTATGATTTTTACACGTAGGTAAAAATTACAAAAAAATTGAAAAATTCCTCGATTTCGTTGAAACTCAAGTATGGTGTTACTGATGAGTTGAGAATGTCTCAAAAAAAAAATTCAGCTCCGTGCAATTCTAGGGGATTGACCCATGACTTCTCAAAGTGGGGTGTTCTTCCAAAAAAAAAAGAAAAATTGTCTGTGCCCTCTGAACTAGCAGGGGCTGAAATTGAACAAAAATTAAACTTTTACTCGCTTCGAAACAAATTTAAAAACCTAAATTTGTTGAATTTGAAAAAAAAATTGAAAAAAAATTGGAAATACTTGATACGTGTCTTTTTTAACGAGAAAAAAAACTTACAAATAAGAGAATTGGCAACTTGATCGATTTTGACGATTTCCAAAAATTGGAATTGAAAAATTCAGTTCGAAAAAAATTTTGATAATTTTCCATCATTGTTGAATTTGATAATTTTTAAGAAGAAATTTTCAAACTCCTAAAAAAATCTGCATCTCTTGTTCAAAAAAAAAAAAAAAAATTAAATTTGAAAAAATCCACTCGAAAAATGGAAAATTTTGAGAAAAAGTTGGCAGCCTGCTTGACATTTTCCAAAATGATGAAATTTTTCAAGAACTAAAATTCATCGGAAATTTTTGAAGAAAAAATTGAACCTAATGAAGTGAAAATTGACAACTTGATTAATTTTGATATTTTCCAAAAAATTGAAATTAAAAAATTGTAGTAGCTCCAAAAAAATGAAAAAAAAAATAGAATTTGGCAATTTTTTGCAAAAAAGAAGTTGAAATTGTTCAAAAATAATTCCAAAAAAAATATGAAGAATTACCCCCTGAGAAAGTCTATAAAAGTTTTTTTTACAGCATACTTTTATTTGTAATGGTGGGGGGGAGGAGGGTGGTCTGAAATGATTGATACTCGATCAATTTTGACACTATTCATCAAAATGTGAAATTTCCAAAGTGATGGATAAAATAAAAGTTTTCAACGAAAAATTAGCGAATTTAAAATTATTATTTTGGAAAAAGTCTGTGAAAAAAAAGGCTGAAGATTTCGATGAATGCCAAATTTGATTTTCTGTAATTATTTCACAACATAAAATTGATTATTTTTCTGTTTGAAATTATTCGATCGTTGAGTGACTCAAATTTCAATTAAATCCAAGATATCAAATACCTACTACGTATGTAAATTCCAAAACGTAAATATCACCCATGAATTATTATTTATCATTTTTCAAGATGGAAATTATTTCTTTTCCCTCGCTCGATAAGACAAAAAATAATATTAATCCTATTTTCATATGAGAAAATATGACGCGGTCGTTTTCTCATGATTATAATTTTCAAATCTGTTCAACATCTGTTTTTTTTTTTTTTTTCATCTACATATAGCTCGAAACATGACGCTTTTTTTAATTACAAAATGTGTGTAGTATGTATGGTGTATCTATGTACTAAACGTGGTATAGAAGAAGGTTGCACAAGGTCGCATGTGCACTGTGTACTCGCGTATTTTCTTCGGGTATTTTGAATTTTCGTCGATTTAGATATCGAGCTTGGGAAAATAAAGCGTACGTAGTACGTACTACGTACGCGTTATAATTAATTCTCGTGGCACGATAAGACATTAGCTGATTATTTCAGCGAAATTAATAGCGAATGCGAAGAGGTAACGTACGAGTACGTTTATGTACTGCGACGATGTCGATACCGAGACCGACACGACTATGGTGTCTGATGGTGCCATATGGCAGCGTATAATGTAGTATAGCATAGGCCTACGTATAGTATGCGTATGCATTTGTTTATTCGGCGTGTCATTAACATTATGATAAGTCGACGAATGTGCAATGTAAACTTACAACGGGCGCATTAACCCATTTTCTTCTTCTTTACTGCTGCGGTATCAACGAACAGATAAGGTAAATATACCCATGCATATAGGTATAGGTACGAGCGTATTGCACATTGCGGATGGGAAAAATACACGAGTGGTTAATCGCCCAAGTACTGTGCGTGTTACCAGCCTTGTACGCGGCCGTTTTTAATATATCGGAAAATGCGAAGAAAAACCAGGAAATATTGTCGCCTCTTGTTGGTTTACTATGGGTTTAACGACGCGCGGTCTTGTTATCGTGCAAATGATGGGAATTTTATTATCAACTTTCGCACATGTATGTAGGTACTACGCGTGTAGGTAGGTACTAATATAGGTATGGTATTTGTAGAGGAGGGGTACACCGTAGAGAGGTACTCGGATATGCGACAAGGGTGGTTTGAAAGTTAAGTGTGTACGTTAAGGTCCACCACTTCGCCGTCGCATCCGAGCCGGCGACGAAATAATTACATCGTCGAGAGTGTTATTTCACCAGTGCGGAGGGAGAAAAATACCTTCCCTTTTACGAGGCTTTATTAATTATACGAAATTTAGTCGCGATGTTCGCGTTTAAGCGAATTTCATTCTCATGCCAGTGGCAAAGGTTTTTGGGTATTATTTTTTAATGTTTTCAAGACAGGAGGGGAAAGGGGTATTTTGAAGGTGAACTCGACTGCGACTAAAATTGAAATTATTGAACTCTGAGAGAAAAAAAATTTGAATTATTGGTGAATTGATGAGCTCTGTTAATGACTCGAATCTACGAATGTGTCCTTACTCTCCAATTTAGAACCAGTTAAAAATTCACTGAAAAATGTTTAAATTGCACCGCAGACAAATCAGTGAAAAAATCACAGAAATTTCAGTCACTTTCGCTGATTTTTCAGTCAATGTTACGAGAAATTCTGACAAATCAGTGAAATTTCCTGAAAAATCAGGGAAAATTTACCGAAATCGCGGTGATTTTTTTACTTGTTCGCTTGTGGTGCGATTCTGACTTTTTTCTGTGATTTTTCACTGAATCCAATTGAAAGAGTCAGTGACGATTTTCAATAATCAGCTGAATCGATCGAGATCGATCACTTTATATCGATTGATAAAATTGATTATAATTCAAAAATCGAAATTTTTCTGAAGTCGTTTTTTAAGATTTTTTGCACAATCGATAGATCGAATTTATCGATTATCGATTTTTAGAATAATCGATTCATCAAAAAATTGATAGATTTTGATTGGTACCTTCCTTTTTTTGATTTTTTCAAGCCGTTCTGTAGAAAATACAACTCAACTGATCGATTATGAACATATCGATAGTCGATTTTTCAAAAATCGATTCATAAATACAATTAGCAGCTTTCGGTAAATCAAATCTGTGCATCGAATCGTGAAAACTTTTGGACCATCGATTAATCGAATCTATCGAATATTGATTTTTTGATGAAATTGAAATTTTTGTGTAATCGATTAATTCAATTTATCGATTATCGAAATATCGATTTTTTGATAAAATTGTTTGGTAAATTGAATTTTAGATTTTTTCATCTTATAAAAATTTCTGAGTAATCGATTGATCGATCAGTACACCGATTATCGATTTTTTGATAACTTTGGTGTGGTAAATTGGTGAGATGAATCAAATTCTCCATTTTTCAATTTTGTAATAATTTTTGTGTAATCGATTAGTCGAATTTATCGATCACGGTATCTATTATCGAAATATTGATTTTTCCATGAAATTGGTAGATTATGCTTGGTAAATTGAATTTCAGTTTTTTTTTCTCGTGTTATAAAAATTTCAGAGTAAGCGAATAATTGATCGGTATATCGATATTATCGATTTCTTGAAAATCGATTTCGCGATGAAATTGGTGGATTGATAAGATAAGTCAAATTTTCCATTTTTGAAGTTCGTAATAATTTTTTTGTTATCGATTAATCGAATTTATCGATTATCGATTATCGAAATATCGATTATCGATTATCGAAATATCGATTATCGATTATCGAAATATCGATTTTTCGATGAAATTAGTAGATTATGCTTGGTAAATTGAATTATAGATTTTTTTCTTCTCGCAAAAATTTCAGAGTGATCGATTAGTCGATCAGTGTATCGATTATTGATTTTTTGGAAATCGATTTCGCGAGATGAATTGATGAGATAAGTCAAATTTTCCATTTTTCAAGTTTATAATAATTTTTGGGAAATCGATTAATCGAATTTATCGATTATCGATTTTCGAAGTATCGATTATCGATTTTCAAAGTATAGAGTTTTCGATGAAATTGGTAGATTCCACTCGATAAATTGAATTTCAGATTTTTCTACCTTGTATATAATGTATATATTTCAGAGCAATCAAATAATCCATCAATAGGTATCGATTACCGATTTTTTTAAAATCGATTTTGCGATAAAATTGATGGATTTTAAGGAATTGAATGATCAGCAGGGTGGTTTAATGTTCATATTTTTTGATTCTCTAAAAATCGAACAATCAATCAAGTTCAATCATCGATTTTTTGTACGAATCATGTACGAATCGATTTTGCAGATTTGTCCAGTATTTGACAACTTGAATAAAAAAATCGAAAATCAATTTTGTCCATGTCTTTTTGAAAAAATTGATTTGCTGTTAATACAGGTTTAGATTACAGCTACTGAAATTGACTTTCGATTTTTTAAGAAGAAAGCTTCGCAAAGAAATGAAGTTCATCTGCGTTTATCTTTCTTTGGGACTTCACAAAATCGAGAGATCGACCAATCAGTAGGGTTTTGTTGTTGATCAATTTACAGCTTTCTAATTTCTTTTTTTTTTTTGGTATTTTTCAATGCAAAAAAAAAATCTACAATTTTTTGATGATTTTTTCAAATTGATAAATCGAAGTAGGTAGGTAATCCATTAAATTTTTTCCCAGTCAATTCCATTTTATTGTGTGTTGGATTTTTTGAAAAAAAAATTTAAAAAATCAACCGCAGTCGGTTCATCACAACACAGTTTGAATTTTCCGACTTGCTTTACTGTCAATAACAAACACAACTGTATGTACGAATTGAACTCGTACGTAAACGTACACTTCACTTTGCAACCATATCGATTCGCTATTAACATGCGTGAATTTTTTTGTTTTTCTGTTACAGCCCCAGCAACAAGGAGCTGAACTCGTTAGAACAAGTGAATTCGTATTTATTAACAGACGGGAATTGTTTTTGCGGTCTGGATTGCCCGCTGTATTCGCACGCAGTATTTAATTTCGATCCTAAGGTAAGCTTTTGACGAAAAATTTCACCATTATTTTACGAGTATTATTCGTGCAAACCGCCGCGTTAGCCTTGCGTATATGTGTCTCGTGTACTGCACATACGTATACGTAAACGAGAGCATCTGTAGATGTTAACTCGAGCATTGATTTACCTGACATGGTACACAACTCGTGTGAGACGAAACCTGGCGGCGTATTTGATTATTTTTCGCATGATATGAGGAGCGAGGCCGCCTCGAAGGGCCAGACGGGCTGGAAAAAAGATCGGTAAAGCGGAAAATACGCCAGAATCGAGGTTGAAATAACGTTTCACCCGGCGTAGGTAGAGGTACGTGTATGTACGTATGTGCGAGAGTAAGATGCTGCGAGTATACCTACCTCTCGTAGATCGCGTTGTATACCCGTACAAAAAATATAGGATTTTGGCATGCGAGAAAATGATACGAGATGATATGAAGTGTATGTATGTGTGTAAATGATAGACAAGCGGAGGCAGGACGAAGTGCCGGTGCTCGCGAAGAGGATGGCGACGACAACGAGCGACGAGCGAAAGAGAGGAAAAACGATAAACAACGATGATTCGGCGAAGACGACGCTGGGCTGGGGGGTGTGTGGGAGGAAGGGACGAAAAAAAGAGCGAATCGCTCTATGGAAAACTACACGACCTCCGCGAACCGGCCCTCGTCTCGGGTCGTCGTCGTCGTCGTCGACGACGGTGGCAGGCTACGCGATGGTGGTGCGCAGAAGGGGTTTTTGCAACTAAACTGAACAATAAAAGCTCGTGTAAATAATGGGAATGTAAAGCGTTGATTTAGCTTAAAACGGTAAAGTTTCTCTCGTTTCACTTAGCAGCGTCGGTCGTATGGTACGTAGAAGGGTAATACGATGGCGGCGGCGAGAAGGTTTTTAATATGGCTGTATTACGCGCGGAGACGAGCCGAGGGGAGGCCGACGAACGGGGCTACGGTACCGTCTGGGGATTCGATTAAGGGCGACTTTCACCTCCTCCGGCGCGGCGGCGGCGGTGGTGGTACCCCGGCGTCTCCGCGCGCGAGCTTTTTGTGCTTTTGATGGCGCGCGCTGAGCACGGACCCGAGGATAGGGGGCAGAGCGCGGAGGCATTACAGAACCGTAATAATGGTTTGTGTTAACGCGGCTACTGTGGCATATATACGAGAGAGTGTACGAATTGTGTAGCGTGTATCTCGCTGACGAGATTAATCTGCCGAACAACAACAACGCCGAAGCCGAAGCTCGGGCGCTTACACAAAAAGGTGGATCGTTATTGCGAAACGTATAAAGGCGACGGGGGAGCCGGCGCGTTAAAGAGCGAATTCCAGCGTCGAGATTCGCGCCATTATTGATGTTTACGTTTAGCGCCCGGCCGATATATCAGGTAACAACTGAAAGTACTCTCGAGGGCAGCCGTGTAATTTGTACGCGCGACGCTGCGACCATTTTCACGACGATGTTGCTTCGATTCGGATCCCTTTCGCGGGTAGTACAGGATACGTGGGGGGGGGCGGGGTAGCCGTATCGTTCGCCTCTGTACGTATAAATTTCCGCAAAGCGTATTAATTATTTTACCGGCGGCGCAGCCGTCCGTCGTCTTGACCCTTTTGTGTAACGCGTCGTGACACAGGCCGATTAAAACGACCACTATTTTCGCGCGCGGTTAATGGTCTCGCTCCTCGTCAAGTCCATAATGTACTATCTGCACAAACGCTTGATTAGCGGCAGCGTTATTGCGAAAAGAATTAATCTCGGTGGCAGCTTTGGTCGCCGAAGGCAGTAATCAACGCCCGGCTTCGAGATCGCGACTTCGTACCTAGGTTACCCCGCCGTCACCTCCGCGTCTACGCTGTAAAAATTCCAAATGTACCGACTGTAGCACTGGTCCTGTCGCTGATTGATTTATACGCGTATACGAGTCGAATACGTATCAAGATTATTATATTATACGCGCGGGTAATGTACTGCCAAGCGGTCTCTAGTTACGTATTCGTGTACGTACACGATTCCGATATTGCAGCGTGCAATTTCACTTTACAAATCAACCAGATCGACGTTTATTTGTCATTGGATTATGCTGCCGCGTATTTAATCGACGTACCAAGTGCACGATTTAGAAAGCAGCGAGATGATTATGATGATGAAGGTGACGTAATTTGAGATGGAAATTATTCGAGATTTGATCGCCGCTCGAATGTTGCGAAAATTTCGGTGTATAAAAATAGGGTTTGAATATTTAGCGCCATGGTGTAATTTTTTCAAATTTTAGGAACCCATAAAAATGGAAAAAGTCTCTTCAGGTTGTCTGAGCCAATTTAAAATGGATTTAAAAATTCTAAAAACGAAATAAAAGTGGAGTAAATTTTTTAAAACTTTTTAAAAAGAAATTGAGAACCCCTGAGAAGTGAAAAGTAACTATAAAAGTTGTTTAGATGAATTTAAATTGAATTTCAAAGCCAACAAAAAGATTTAAAAATTCTTGAATTTTTTTCAGTTGTTCCCAAAATTTTGAAAACTTTTAAAATGCAAAAAAATGATGCAAAGGTGCCCTGAAAAAATTCAAACTGAATGAAAAAAATGATGTATGATTTTTTTTCGTTTCTAGAGACATTTTGAGAACCCTTAAAAAGCCAAAAATCTGCTGAAAGCTCTCTGAAAAAATTCAGAAAAAATTTTAAAATTTATGTTTGAAAAAATTTTGAGAGCCCTTGAAGAGCGAAAAAAGCTGCTAGAAGTGGTCTGAAAAAATTCAAAATTAATTGAAAAGTTTACGAATTAATCTACAATGTGTTCAATTTTGTACATACCATTTGGATAATTTTGAGAACCCCTGAAAAAAGGGAAACGTTGTTGGAGGTGCTTTGAACGGAATCAAAGTGAATTTGAAAATTTACGAGTCGATTTAAAATTATGTACAAATTTTTTATGATTTTGAAAAATTTTTGGGAACCCCTGAAAAGTTCAAAAAATGTGCCAAAGTTACATTGAACAAATTCATAAATTGTTTCAGTGAGTTCAAACCCCTGAAAAGTTGAAAAAAAGTGCCAAAGTTACTTTGGACAAATTCAAAAATTATTTGAGTGAGCTTAAAAGTATGTATAAATTTTTTTATGCTGTTGAAAAATGTTTGAGAACCACTGAATAGTTCAAAAAAGATACCTAAGTCACTTCGGATCAATTTAAAAATTATTTGAGAGAGTTCAAAATCAAAATTATGCATGATTTTTTTACCGTTTGAAAAACATTTTGAGAACCCCTAAGCACCCAAAAATGAGCAGGAATTTTTCAATGTCATTTTTCATGAAATTAAGGCAAAAATTTTATGGAATTATTTTTCCATTTATTCCATGATTTCGAAAAAAAATTAAACTTGTTGGTATACCTATGAAACCTCTGGGGAAAAATGGGAGGGGAATAGTCTGAAACTTTCGCGATTAAAAAAAAAATATATTCTGACGTAATTTCGCAACCATCTACGCACCTTCTGCCTCCCTACTTCGCCCTGCTCTCGCTCACTCAATCACACCCAACTCCAATTGGCCATCTCACCTGTTAAAACCATTATAGGTACGCACCGTCATGTCATAGCTAACCCAAACAGGTCGATGGACCGTAAAAGAGTGCATCGTATTTGCATCATTGTACGCTGGTATCTGCTGCTGCCACTCGTATACTCCGGCATCGTCGTCCATTGATCCGTATCCGCGTATAGTACACATTCAGCGCAGCACAGACGACGATAATTTGGCGCGCGTGTATCGGTGCGTGCGCCCATTTATAACTTGCTCGTCTGGCGTGTAAAATACTCTCGTCGTATTTACTACGCCAGGCCACGAGACCGTGTATCAAAATATACGCACCCAGCTGGTGAAATTAACGACAGTTTAAGGGTTAAACTGGGAATTACTTACGTATTTGGAACCACCGTTGGACGTTCTAGTGTCCGCCAGAGTATACGAGTAGTCTGCGTCTAGCTTCGAGTATCCTATCCTATCGGTGCGAGTTTATCAAGAGGTTCGTTAAATTCAGCCTCGTCGATAGTTTCTACGGTAAGGGTGGTGCGACGGGTAGGAGAGGACCTGTGTGGTTTACGAGTAAGAGTGGATTTTGGCTGCGTGAGGTGGTTTTTGAAGGGCTGGAGAGGTAGGGTAATGAAATGAGTGTGCAGTTTGATGGCATTTCGGAAATTTTTCCTTTTGTTTTTTCATTTTTTCAATACGATTGATGAATTTTATACTTACTATTAAATTTTTTCATTTTTTTTTCGTTTTCCCAGCTCTCAGTCATTCTAATGCTACACACTAGGGTGGCCCTTATTTATACTTGATGGAAAAAAAAATTTTGAAATTACCT
>FIZT01041829.1:0-17531 GCA_900065295.1 Paracoccus marginatus
GAATATTCGCGAATATTCTCAGATTCTGCGGGGTCCGCAGAATCTCATGACATCACTAGGCATGGCATGTGAACTAGAAAAAAATTTTTGAAGCAAAAAATTGTCTTGGGCCTACGAAAACCTACCTATACTATAGTTCGGCACTGCCTAGAGGCCAAATATGGCTGCTTCCGCGTTGTTAGAAAGTATAATATATTCATGTGGATGCAAAAAGTGTGTAAAACGAGATCAGAAAGAAAATTTACTGCAAGTCTGTGGGTATTTTTACCTACTGATAGTGTTTGGCGAAGATCAATATTTTCTCACATAAAGCATTATATTGTCTCAAATCATTGTCCGATACACTTAGAATACCTCTACTTAGTTGTTTATTTCGTTCGACACTGTCACTAGATATCAATCACATTTTCTAACCTTCAACCCGTTGATGGTTTTATTTTTTTGTTTATTCTCGACACGTAAAACTCATCTTGAATAGCTTTATTTGTTTAAAAATTTGAATGTTGGCATTTTTCATTTCATTTTTAAAATTTTTGTAGACTGATAAAAATGAAAACGTAGTGTTTGGTAGCGTGGCTATTTTTGTATTCAGAAACGCAGAAAAATTACCAATAATAAAAAAATACAGTTTTTTTTCCATAAAATCCAAATTTCACGTCCATAAATCGACATTTGACACTCATCAAATTCAAATTCCAATGTTTAAACGATAATGAGTAAGGTATAAAATTAAATTTTAATAGTAAATCTAAAACACGAATCTGCTTCAATGACTTCTTTTTCATTAAAATAAATTAAAATAGAAATTTTTATCGATAGTATTGATAGTTTCCTATCGCTATGGCATGGCGGACTGATACTCTTTCAACATAACAGTAAAACCCACTTTTGATGTAATCCTACATCCTCCACCGTCGAAGGATTGTCATTTTTTGTGGTATCAAATTATTTTTCAGAAGAAATAGACTGTAATCTCTGCTTGATTGTCTTTAAAAAGATTTTTACAGGAATGTCAATGTTGAGTTCAACCATTTTTATGAATGATCTTACATCTTTCTTCCATTCACTATGCAATAACTCATAATATTTCGTGCCTTGCCCTTTGGAAACAAAACATTTAACCTCCCCACCGTAAGCTTCATCTGTATACCCTGACGAAATGTGTTTTGGAACAAATCCTAGCATTCTCAGTGTATCATTTACTGTTTCTATGTTTTTATCTTCTATTAAACCGGGTACACAATTTTTATACGCCTCAACTAATTTATATGCATTTCCTAGGTAATAAGAACCTTCCTTAAGCATTATCCAGCGGGCAATATTCTCTTCCGAGCCATACGGTTTTGAATTGTTCCGCAATACAGGAAGGTACAACTCAGAAAATTCCATATGCAGTTCTGCAGCATTTTTAAGCTTTTTAAGTTGTTCCAATTCATCTTCAGGGCTACATTGAGATTGAATTTGACCCGGCTCCATTAGCATTTCTAACAATTTACTTGCGATATTCTTGTGTTTATTAACTATTGCAACTTGTAATAACCCATTGCCTTGACTATTACGCGCATTCGTTAAAGCAAAAAACTCATCAAGCTTCACCGTTTTTAATTTGTTGATAACTTCAACATTACCTTTTTCTGCATCTTTAAACAATTCGTCGATTAATTTCAGTAAGTCAGTAACTTCCCGATCGTTGGAAAGATCGGTGAGTGTTTTGCCTTCTCTATTTTTAATGTCAAAAATTGCGCCATACTTTAGCAAGGATTTTACAATCCCTATGTTTGCGGCGATGTGCAATGGCGTAATGCCTTCCTGATTAGCAGCATTGACATTTGCATTATTTTCCAATAAAAGATTTACTATGTTTTCGTAACCCTTTTGAGCACTCCAGTGTAAAGGGGTTCTGCCATCTTTGTCAGCAAAATTAACATTAGCTCCTTTTAATAGAAGCACCTTTGTTGCTTCTTCTTGGCCCTGTTGCACAGCACAGTGAAGCGAAGTCCAAGCTCTTTCATCAACAGCATCTATTTTAGCGCCTTTATTTAGCAAAATTTCTATGATATTTTCATGGCCGTAAAAGGCAGCTTCATGTAATGCTGTTGTTCCATCTTTTGCCTTAGCATCAATCTTAGCTTTATAGTTCAAAAGGACCTTAGTAATCCCTTCATGGCCTTTTGCTGCAGCTAATTGCAATGATGTTTGGTTGTTATCATCAACAACGTCAACTTTTGCACCTCTTATGAGTAAATCTTCAACTATATCCTGATGGCCCTCACGTACAGCGAAATGTAAAGGTGCCCAACCATCGAAAGCTTCTATATCTATGTTGGCTACATTTTTTAATATAACTCGAACTGTTTGATCGAGGTTTTTCTTTAAAACTGCTATCTCCTCTTCATATTTTTCTCGAATTCTCTATGATACATGAATGAAATATAAAAATTGGATTATGATGAGATTTTAAATAAGTGATATACATATGTAGTTTTAACGATAAAAGTTATTTCAATATTTCAACTTACAATACTTTCAGATTGCAAAGCATTTGACACCTTTAACATATCTTCATTTTTATCGCGTAATGAAACTATCAACTCCTAAAATGAACAATAAAATCATGTATTACAAACTTTTAGGACACATTAATTACCCATTCATTCTATATTCTCACTATAATGCATAAAGTCTTACAATGAGTTCCTTTTTAGGTAAAGAAGTCAAATCGTCTTCACTGTAAGTTTCAGGCTCTTGCATAACGGCAGCTGGAAGAGATACTGTAGAGCGTAGAGAAGTCCTCTACAGCTTGACTATGTTGAAAGATTTTTTATGAGAGGTGATCATAGAACACAAACTAACAAAACTCAAAATTCAGTATTCACAAATCTCTTTTGTTTCTCAGTATCTTGAATAATTTATAATGTAAAAATGAAAATTATGACACGTCTTCTACTTTTCATCTACGTAACTTCTTTCAAAAAAATTCGAATTTTCGAATCCTTTTTTTGTTTTGATTGATAACAAAATAGGTATGCGTATTGCGTATAGTATACCCAGTATTTAATGCAGGCAACAATTGAATCATACGCGTTGCATACAAGTGCATACGGGAGATCGCGATCATTTTATACTATCGTCATCGTCTCAAAAATGTGACCCGGAAGCCCGGAGAGTCTAAAGTATGTAGGTAATCGAAAAAGATCACCTGAGAACTGAGATAAAATTGTTAAAAGGACACCGCGACACGAGACACGACACTGCACAATGCACATCTGCAAAAGGAAATTGGTGGTATGGTGGTACCTATTTCTTCGGTATTCGCGATCCCCATGATTCGGAATCAACCTGTTGATTACGAAAAATGAAAATCGAATTGCAGCCTTGCAGTGACTTATACCCCGCCTAAGCTTCAAACACTCTGTTGTTGAGTTTATTTTGTCATTATTTTATTATTATTATTAATTTTAAATCCCAAACTAAAACTAAAAAAAAAAAGTTATGCCAAAACGTAATCGATGTGACGAACTCAATTTGTTATTTTCAATTTTTCATAACTACAGTTGTAAACATATTTTCAACAATAATGATTCTAAATCGATCAGGTTCTTTTTAGCTTGCTTGGCCATTTTGCCTTCTGGTAAACAGTCTGGTTCGAATTTCAAATAAAATATCGACTCTTCTAACAATCGTTTTGATTTCTGCGGAAAAAATAGGATTTGAAAAAGTCTTTAACAAAACGAATTTTATTTATACGGTGCTCAGCTTACCAGTAATTTACTTCTCAGAGCTTCTGAGTCCAATTCTCCGCTCAGCATTTGACGTCTTGCTGACTCAGCAACAGAGGCGTGTAATTCGAAATTGAGCACTCCTTGAATTCGCCATTCCGCTAAATTAAATATTTTGATTAAAAATTGGATCATTTTTCAGAGAGAAAATTTAGGTAGGTACTGCGTTTGTGGGTGTTTTTACCTGGAAATAGTGTTTTGGCGAAGGCCAAGATTTTCTCACATAAGGCAATTTTATGTCTCAAATCATCGTCCGATACACTTTGAATGTCGTTTTCCGTCGTTTGCCCATATAATTGTGCCAATTTCAACCGTATGTCGAACAAAAAGTAATGATTTTCATGTACAATCTTATGCTTGGTGTAATGATCAAGAAAAATTTTGCACGATTCTGTATCTCTTTTGTCTGTCATTGAATAATCGTGAGCAACTCGAGTCAAAATGGAATTCACTTTTTCTTTACTTTGCAATTCTGCACACGACGAGCATTTCCATTGCGCATCTGGTAATAATTTATTATTCAAAATGATATGCGGACTTATGTATCCATCGCAAGTTCTGAAATGGAAAAAAATAAAAAATTGATCAATTGCCAATATTGTTTTTCGCTCAGTCATAGGTTATAGACTATAGAAGCTTTCAAGCAGGGTATCGATGTTTAAAACAAAATTGTTTAAAACAGTGTTTAAAACATGTTTAAAACAGAGAAAAAACCAAAACCGAACGTTTTTTTTGTTTAAAACACTGTTTTTTTTTTCGATCAATTTTCAACAAAAAAAACGTGTTTTTTCCCTTCAAAATAGAAAATTTTCAATAAAATGAATTTGTGGATTATTGCAATTTCGCAAATTTGAGATTGACTCCTCAAAAAGTTCTGAACTGTCACTAACATTGTTCAAAAATTCTGGAATCCGGAAAAATCTGGAAAAAAATGAAAAAATCTTATTCAAGAAGTATTCAAGCCTCAAGCTTGAGCAGTAGTGTAGTTTCGTTTCAAGTTTCAACAGACCAACGCGCTCTATGAACATCAAAAAGTACTACAAAAACTTTACGTGAGATCAATAACTTGGCCGATCCTTGTCCAAGGGGCGGTTTTTAATCAGAAAATCGAAAAATCAACAATATAGTTTTTCACCGACATCGCAAAAGTTATGTGAAAAGTGAAAAATCAACTTTGTTTTCTTTTAGAAAACCGTAATCGAGTAAGTTTTTTGTTGAGTATGGCGGCGTGTAAACTGTTACTGAAACTACGACCAGTGTCGTTAACATATTCGCGATGCTACAGCCAGTACGGCAAACAGTTCATCGAACCGATATACCGCGAAGAAGAACAGAAAAAAGTATTCGAAACCGATGCCATAGAAATTCTCAAACACGTTCCCGTCAAAGCAGCTCGTACCAACGAAAGTTCTTCAGTTTTCCACGACATCGTTCTAGCTAAATTTGTCAACTATATAATGCAGGACGGTCGGAAAAAAGTCGCTCGCGAGAACTTGGAAAAGGCTTTTGAGAAAATCAAAATGATTCAGTTAGAACGTTACCATAAAGCCAAAACGCCCGAAGAGAAGGCCCAAATTATAACTTATCCTTTGAGATTGTTGAAAATGGCCATAAAGAATTGTCGACCTTTACTCAAGTTGAACCCTATTAAGAAAGGAGGAGCTACGTATCAAGTTCCGATGCCTATCAGCGATGAAGAATCTGTATTTAGAGCTATGCGTTGGATGGCTTTGGCTTGCAGGGAGAAAGAAGGACCTACCCCGTATTATGTTAGAATGGCGTATGAGATTTTAGACGCATCTGAAAACAAAGGTCGCGTAGTCAAGCAGAAATTAGATTTACATAAAACGTGCGAAGCGAACCGAGCTTATGCGCATTTCAGATGGACGTAAAGTAGTTTGTATTTTTTATTAGTTGATTACTGTGTTAATATTGTTAATAAATGTTTCGTACAAAATTGTTACTTTTTTAAGCATTTCAATCCGCTGTAGTATGTTCCCAATTCGGTTGGATCAACGCAACGTTCGCATTCGCAGTTGAAGAATTTCGTCAGCATTAGGTGCTCTTTTCTGTTAACGGTACTCCAGAGTGGATCTGTGTAACATATGGAAATATGCTCGCCTCTTTTTATCGGTTTCGTTGCTCGAATCAATAAACTACCATCGTTCGTGAAAGTTTTGCAACAATTCGGTACGCAGCTGTGCTCCAGCATGGATGTGAATTCGTAAATGGCAACGTAAGGAGGATCAGTTAAGGGAACCTCGTGGCCGTTGATCTAAAATTTATTAAATTTATATTTCATCTGCCGTTTTACAACTATGCTTGTCATTCTGATAATTGCAAAACCTGAATTATTCCACAGATTTTGAGAATTTCTTCTTCGCTAAACTCGTTTGAGCTAATTTTGAAAAATTGATTCAAAAATTTAGCCACGATCATTCTATCCGATTCGTATTTCTCGCTTCCTTTTCTTTGCTTACAGTGGGATTCCAGTTCCATAAGTTTTTTAAATACACGGGGATTATTTTCGCGTTGATACAAGCATCGAATTACCGACACGCACTCGTACGTACGATGAGGTGTTATGAACTGGGTTATTTTCACCTGCATCAGGTAGGGAAAAAAATACCTAGTTGAAACGAAATTCCAAGTAGCACTCTACCTACACCTACACACTGTCGAACCTTTTGCTGGCGTTTCTCCGTCGTCCAATTGCATTCAGCCTCGTGGTCGCTGGTCTCGTGGCAGGCTTCGTTTTTGCACAACGGCCAACCACATTTCTTGCACTCGATGCTATTGGCCTTATCAATTTTTTGTAGGCATGTTAAGCATACAGGACCGGTGATTTGCGAGGGCCCTTTTATGAGCGGAGCCTCGTTAATGACCACGTCGCCCTGCTGTATATCTCGAGCCGCCACCAAAAATCTACCCAAAGTTTCATTTTCTTCGATCTATCGGCGTAAAGTGTACGTAGATACTATGAGTGGTGAACTCTAGCGGAGAAATAGCCGGTGTCACTTACCTCGAATAGAATAGTAGCGCTATTTTTATTCATTTTTGTAGTCGAAAAACTCGGTATTCATAAATTACTCGCACAATTAATGTTATGATGTGAATTAATTAGCGAACTGGTAGAATTTTCAATTTGTATAGCTGGCAGCTTATGAAATTATCGGCTCTGGAAGTGAACGCATTCTAAAGTCGGCATTTAGACCTAAAACACGAACGCATTGCCAACTCGCTTCAGCTGCCAAAAATACTGACCTACCTCCGTCTAGCACCTTTTTATAGATCGTAGATTTCTGCTTTGTTCTATGAGTTAATTAAATCTCGTCGTAATGCGAATGGCAAATCGTAACGTTGAATTAGCTGAATATAAATGTTCGGAATTTCAGAAATTTACGTAAAAATAAACATCTCGAGAGATACCTACCTACTTAGAATATCTACTCGACTCGTAGAAGTTGAAAATTTTTTTTTCACACGTGTCTAATCTAGATTTGGATACTTACTATGTATCGAATTAATTTATGATTTATAATATTATTTTATCGTGAGAGAAAATAAAAAATTAAACATTTTTATTTTAATATAACGCAACAGAACACTGAGAACGCTTGTTCGTGATCTGTAGAACATCTACCTATACCAACACTAAACGAAATGCTGACAGTACTACACCATACTCAGCACTACTTTACTTAACTTACACAGTTTCTATTCGTATTTCTTTGAAAATAAAATAAACAAAACAAGAAAAATTTACGGTTTGTTTATTTCACGCACAAGAATTAAAAAACCAAGTTACTGGTACACTTCATTCAAAAAAATTCTTACTGATTGAAAAGCACACCGATGATCAAAGTTGACAAGGTAACGCATGTTTCGTTACGAATAAACGTTATAAAAAATGAAAAGAACCTTATGAGGCCGAATCAACATCATCATCATCGTTGCACACGTACAATAGGTTATTTTAACCATCTCTCGTATTAGGTCATCAAAAATCTGTCAAAATTACATCATCGGAGCCGGATGGCGACCGTCGACATCATAAAATATGCTCATCCGCCCATTCGAAAATTCTCATCTTTGGAATAATTTTCAGCCGTATATACATACAATAGTCTGCATTTGTTATGATACGATACGGTGCTCGCAAGTCATTATTACTTGTTTTACGATGCTGTAGACAATAATTTTGGCACAGTATGTTCGTTTATGTGAAACATAAAAAAGTAGCAAAAATTAAAAGTTTTTGGCCCATTACGAACTTTTATTTAATTAAATAATATAAGAATTAGCTGGCTGAACTCCACCATAGTCTTACGAATATATTACACTTCATTACTGATGACACTCGACTTTAATGCTTGTCCGTTACCATAGCCCTTCTCCGGATTACACAATCGTGCGTTTTGAATCAACGTTCCAACCGATGCTAGACACATTGTTGTTGAGGTGCGCCGATTCTGTTCACTCGGTTGTTCTTGTAATGTGCCAAAGTGATGATGTTTTGGACTTCATTTTTTTAGATTTTCTATGAGAAAAAATGAAATCTGCGCAGAAAAAGAATCATCAAAGAAGTAGCAGTAATGAAAGATGTAAAGAGGTGAGATTTTTTTATTCATCGAACACTGGTTCTCAAAGGAAATCCATCGAAAAAATATTGATGGTTGGACACTGTTTTATCATCAGATTTTAAATCCTCAGATGGATGAAAATATACCTAAAAAAAATCATAGCAATCGAAAAAGAAGTAAGAACAAGTTGTACTCAATCTCGGAATCAGAATTGCTCGGCAGGTAATTTCTAAACAAAAAACAATAATCATAATTCCAAAAATAAGTTTTTTTTATTAACAAACACAGAATTGACAATAATTCAACAACACAAAAAATTGATAAATTTGACTTTCATGTAATACTTAATAATTGCTCATTAAATTTGTACTAATGAATTACCAACTCGAAGACATAAGTTGCATCACAAAGAGTTTTTTTTTCAAAGTAATAAATAAAAGAAAAAAAAATCAAAGAAGAATAAAAAATTTCATTGCAGGTATTTGGTAGCTAATAAAAATATTAGTGCTGGAGAAATAATTATAGAAAAAGACGAACCACTGGTTGTTGGTCCGGTACAACAAAGTCAACTTTTATGCTTAGGATGTTACGTGATCATTACAAACGTAAACGACTATAGGTAAAAATAATAAAAATAATAATTAACATGTTCGCACGAGTAATAATGATTCAATTTGTTTTAAGATGTGTGAAATGTAAATGGCCAATGTGTTCTTCATCTTGTACCGGCCTGCATAAGAAAACTGGTCACGACGCAGAAGAATGTAAAATATTGGTCGATATACCGTTCGACGTTGAAATGCAAAGAGATGTAATCAACGTTTATAATTTTATCGTTCCTTTGAGATGTCTATTATTCAAAAAATTATCTCAGTCAAAATGGAACACGCTAATGAGCATGGAATCTCATAACAATATTAGAAAAAACATCAAAAACATATGGGATCTCAATACTCAAACCGTAGTGCAAAAGCTAGAAAAATATTTCGATGCTGACGAGATCCATACGGTTTGCGGTATTTTAGAAGTTTGTTTCTTAATTACGATCACCAAAGCGTAACATTTTTGCCAAAATAAGTATAAAAATTTTTTAAACCTTTAGGTCAACTGTTTCGAAGTAACACTAGACGAGCTAAGTTTACGAGCGTTATTTCCGTTGGCTTTCCTTCTGTCTCATAACTGCGTTCCGAATACCATTCATACGAACGACGATCAATTCAAACTTAAAATAAGAGCGTCGGTGGATATTCCAAAAAGTGAACCGATCACGATCAGTTACGCGTACACATTACACGTGAGTAAAAAATTGAAATTGAATTAAAAATTGAACAATTTGTGGCAGTAAATAATTGATTAATTAACAGGGAACAGTGAAAAGAAGAGCACACATAAAAGAAACGAAATTTTTTGATTGTACTTGCGACAGATGCGCCGATCCTATGGAGTTAGGTACCAACAACAGTACCATGGTTTGTCCGAAGTGTAATCATGCTTCGCTAGTAAGCTCATCGCCTCTGGTTGAAGATACGAGATGGATTTGCAAGTATAGGAAATGCTCCGGGTTCTCGGTTTCTGAATCGTACATACACGACCTAATCGAAAAGTAATAAAGTTAGTGAGTTACGCCGATTTAATTTGTATAAAATTCGAACTTATTGAACGAATCGGTAGTTTGGTTACAGATACGAAAGCGAATTGAAAATGATCGCAGACAATGATGTAGAAATGTACGAAATATGGTTGAAAAGAGCTGCGAGTTCTCTACACGAAAATCATTACTTGATATTAGGAGTCAAGTATACATTGAGTTTATTATACGGTAAAATACCAGGATATATGATACAAGAAATGAATGAAGATTTACTAAGGAGAAAAGTAACCATATGTGAAGATTTACTCAAAGTAGCCGATATTATCGAACCAGGCTTATCAAGATTACGAGGTAAGTGGAAGTAACCGCAATAGAAAATCAAACGATTTAATAAAAGAATGATTTCTTTCCTCCGCAGGAATGATATTATACGAAATACACGCGCCGCTGATGATGTTAACGACTCAAAAATTTAAATTACAAAACGTTTCGAAAAAGCAACTAAAACATTCGTTACAGAAAATAATTCATTATTTGAAAGAAGCCTGCGTCATTTTAGAATTCGAAAGCGAAAACACAACCGAAGGACAGATAGCATTAGCAGCTAAACAAGCCTTGGACGCGACCTACGAATGGGAAAAAACTTTAGGAAGATTGACATGATTTGTTTATTTACTTGATATGTCAGTCGTAGATTTGTTTCCTTTGAAGATCACGGATTTCGAGTACCTCGGTTTTCAACTTCAGCTTGAGTATTTCTCTCCATATTTCCTGTCGGGCATCCTGGTCCACTACCCCCAGTCTTAGCAGCTTCGTCTCGTTCAATCGAACGAGCACTCTTCCGGTGATATCGTGCTGGAAAAGTGATGAGGTGAATAAAATTTCGTCTAACAACTACGGTGTTGGTAGAACAAGAGGCTTACTTGCATGAATAAGTCTCCGTATAGAGCGTTATAATCACTACAGTGTCTTCGAAACCATTTCTGTACATCGGCAACGTTCCAAAGGTAGACCAACTTGGGTCTAGCTGCTCTATTCTGTAAAAGTAACAGAAAATGTGATGTATTATCATGCAGATAAACCGTCGAAATACACGATAACGGGTGCGAATTACTTTTGATTTATTTGCATATATACTTTCTTCAACCATTTCACTATTAATTAAAGCAAAATACTAAAATGCAAAACAAGCGATTTCAACAAAAATACTGAAAAATTATAAAATACACTAAAGTAACTAAAGCTGAAAAGCTTATCATTTTTTAACAAATTCACTTCAGATAGCTAGAGATAGCTGCGGTGCTTTCAGAACACGATCTTTGCGCATGCGTAGAAGCAATAGAACAACTCGATTTTCAAGTGACAATCGATCTTTCCTTTTGAAAATTCGAAGAAGTATTCTGCGAAATTTCTTCAAGAGAGAATGTTGAATAAAAAGTTGTAATTAAGGGAAGCAATTGTTAAATTAGAACTAAATCAATTTATGAAAACAGTATTCAAGAGCTGTAAACTTTTTGTGAAATTCTAAGCAACAATCGAACAATAAGAATCGACAATCGCCTTGGTAACACCTGATTTGCTTTGTTGTATTTCGACTTGTTTATCAAACGTTTCGTAGTCGGTCGGTTTGTCAAATTGGATGATTTTATGTAGCCACGTTGGAAGTGATTAATATATCTAATTTAATTTATAAATTAGAACAGATACCGGTAACTATACATTTCATTTTTGATTTCGATATTCTTGTATTTCGCCTTTTCTTAAATGTTATCAGCGTTTGGAGAACTTCAGACTTCTTAATCGCTTTTGACCTAGTCGGTTTTCGGGTTTTGCCGAATTACTAGTCTAGGAGGCTGTGTTAGGATTTACGTACTGGGTAGTGACGATTCTACACTAACATACTTACGTCTGCAGCAATATTTATGTAATCGTTTGCAGACGAGTCGTGATGACGATAAAGGAGATCAAGAAAACAGTGCATTTAGCTTGGTCACCCAAATCTCAAGATCCGATATATTTGGTAGCCGGTACAGCAGCTCAGCAGTTAGATGCTTCGTTTAGCACTTCCGCAGCTGTAGAAATATTCAAAGTTAATCTCGGCGACCACTCCAAAGAACTTGAATTGAAATATGCTTTCAAATCAGACTACAGGTATGTTCGTTATTTTCAATTACATCTCTTCGTTTTCAAATTTCAACCTACATTTTGTTTCGCTCTAAAAAAGGTTTCATAAGTTGATATGGAATGATTGCGGCGGTCTCAATGAAGCTGATAAAGGAGTAATTGTCGGCGGTAGTGACGCCGGTAAGCTACTCATTTATAGTGCCACCGAACTACTAAGAGATGAGAAAATTCCTGGTAAAGAAGATGGATTGATTGCATCGCGCGATAAGCACTCTGGTCCTCTTCGAGCTCTTGATTTTAATACATTTCAGGTTGGATTTGTTTCATTATCCTAGGAATTGTGATTTTATTGTCATTCTAATTGAAAATATTTATTCTAGAGTAATTTATTGGCTACTGGAGCTTCATCGTCTGAAATTTTCATATGGGATTTGAACGACAAAAAGTTAGAACCTATGACCCCAGGTGCTCCTGCACAACCTCTTGAAGATGTTACCTCTTTGTCGTGGAATAAACAAGGTAAGTTTTCGATTGCATTCCGATATCTAATAAAATGTTTAGTTGTGGGGTAATGACAATTATTTTTATTTTTTGATAGTTGAACATATTCTTGCTACTACCTTCGCTACTCGATGTTTGGTTTGGGATCTTCGCAAAAATCAAACAATCATTAAATTATCCGATTCTTCGTCGAAAGTATGTAAAAAGTGTTTATATATTGTGAATAAATTGCGATGACGTTTATTGACGGATATTTTTGAATTTAGATACGGTGGAAAGACGTCAAATGGAATCCAGCAAATGCTACTCAACTTTGTCTCGCATCAGAAGAAGATCACTGTCCGGTTATTCAAATGTGGGATTTGAGATTGGCAACGTCACCCATTAAAACATTCGAAGGACATCAAAAGTTTGTAAAATTTTTCTAAATTAGCAATTATATTCATTTCCTAACAAATTATTTATATTTTTAGAGGTGTGTTATCGCTCGCTTGGTGCGCTGATGACCCAGATTTATTAGTCAGTTGTGGAAAAGATGATAAATTACTCGTATGGAATCCAAACACCGCTTCAACAGTACGTAACCTTTTCTCACTTGATTTGGTTGGTCGCTTCTCGGATTGACTTTTTATTCTTTATGTAGACGGGAGAAATAGTACATGAGATACCAGTCGGCACCGAATGGAATTTCGAAGTGAACTGGTGTCCGAGAAATCCATTCCTTATAGCTAGTTCTAGTTCTAATGGTATTGCTTCGATATCTTCATTGGTAGGCGATGATTCCATCGCTTCAGGTAATGATAAGGTAATGAAAATCACATCTTGAAGTATCTTCGTATTGCTTCTGTATTTATCACGTTCATTCTTTTAGATCGCCGACTCTTTTCCTGGTCTTAACCAGTATCAACAACCTTCTCAACCAGCGAATTTAGGTAAACCACCTAAATGGATGAGAAAGCCAGTTGGAGTGTCTTTCGCCGTAAGTATTCTGTATTCCGGATTGAAATTTTAATCGTTAACGAAAACCAATTTGTAAAGTAAATTTTTCTACGCAGTTTGGTGGCAAATTGGTGAGTTTTGGAAGCGATGAAAAAGTCGTCTACGTTAGACAAGTTGTTACCGAATCAGATTTGGATATGAAATTTAAAGAACTAGAAAACGTCTTAGAGCAGGGCAATGTCTATGGGTATTGCTTGAAAAAAGCCGAAACATCGAACGATAGCAGAATAAAAGACGCATGGAATTTTATAGCTATGCAATTTTACGGCGATAATTTCAAAAATCAAATGTATAATTTGCTCGGAACTTCGGAAAATTCGTTACAAGAAAAGGTATTTATATTCTTTCAAAACGTTGTTCAATTTGACGAAAATTAATGATGAAATTTTGTTCGCAGTTGAGTAGCTTGAATATTGCCGACACAACGAAGAATGAAACGTTGCCCAATGACTCGTTTTCAAATGCTTCTCATATTGTGAGTTTATTATTCAGTATTGGAATTTTTTTATAACTTTTGAAGAAATTCGCTCCAACTGATGTACTTTTTATTATACTTTTCAGGGGCCTTCTGATAACGAAGATGTTTTTGGAAGTATAACTGCTCAACAAAACTCAACCTCGTATTCCTCACCTCCCAAGTCGCCGTTGAGAATCATCCAAACCAAAGGTAGGTTTTCAATTTTTCAAAATAAATATTCTTCGAATAATCCAATAAATTGTTCGATGATTAATTTTGTTCTGTAGATGTAGCAGGCGCAATTTGCGATGCATTATTATTAGGTAATGTCGAACTAGCCGTTGATTTATGTATTAAAGAAAACAGAATGGCGGATGCGATTGTATTGGCCATGTCCGGTGGTCCGGAACTGTTGGCGAAAGCTCAAGCTAAATATTTTGAAGTAAATCCAAATTTTATTTTGAAGAGGTGAGATTTTTTTCGACGTTCTATTGCATATTTTTTTCATAGAAAAGCGACGACCATTTGACTACGTTGATATCGGCTGTGGTTACCGAAGACTGGGTCAATGTTGTTGAAACTTGTGATCTTTCGAATTGGAAACAAGTTTTAATAGCCTTGCTCACTTATACTAGAGATGACGAATTTCGAGCGTACTGTGGTACGTTGATAATAATAATTATTATTTTTTAAAATTGAAATTACTGAACAAATCACTGATTCTTTTGGTTTTCGATATTGACAGAATTATTAGGCCAAAGACTATCTGCTACCGGAAATGAAAATTCAAGAACTGACGCTCTGTTGTGTTATATAATTGCTGGAAACGTTAATCGATTAGTTGAACATTGGAAATCCACGAGATCGGGATCATCTGCGGAGATACAAGTATTTTTAAAGAAACAGTCTTATTTGTTCGATGAACGATGAACATGAATTAAATGTTATAGCTAGAAAAATACAATTTTTCAGGAGTTGGCAGAATTAGGACTTCTGATGAAAGAAGCAGTCAAAGCTCGCGGAATTAATGTAGCTGTTGATGGAGCTTTGGCTAATGTTTTGCTAAAGTATGCAGAGCTACTTGTTTCTCAAGGATACCTTAAAGAGGCATACTCGTATTTGGGAGAATCCAATGAGGTTGGTAATGGGTGAAAATTCTCTTTCGGTAGTGATATATACTTCTATCCTAATAACATATTTTTCAACAGGAGAACATCCAACTGCTCAAAGATAGACTGATGTATGCCTTGGGGCTAAAAACCTTGGGACCTTCTGCGCCACAACATAAATCAGCAGGGTATTTCCAACCTCAACAATCGCATCAAGTAAGTTTTTCATCAGCAAATTCGTGTTTAAAATGGGCATTTTTTCAAATTGAAAAAAAAAATGTTCATGTTTTTTTTTTGTATAGGTGCCTTATGGAGATAATTACAGTAACTTCATGAACCCACCGAAATCGGTAGTGAAACCTTTCAATCAGATTAATCAAGTACCTCCGATGCCATCTGTCGTTAATAAACCGCCGATATTTGCTCCGTCTCCGTCAACGAATACTGTTCCACCGCCAATGGTGCCAGTTAACGCTTACAACTCATTCAATTCCAATACCACTCCTCCATTTTCTTTTCCACCTGCCGCAGTGCCCAATTCGGTTCCTCCGCAACCTACTCTATTCACTCCTTCATCCATTCCCGCCGCTGCACCACCTCCTCCCGTATCAGTATTTAATTTCGCTCCTGCCGCACCTCCTTCGATACCAAGCTCCCAACCAAGTTTTTTCAATCCATCAGCCGGGTTGCAGTTTAATAACGCAAATGCGGTCGCACCACCTCCATCATTACCGCCAGCAGTAAGGGCTACGCCGACGCCACCTCCGCCTCCTCCCTCTTCACAAGTACCTTATGCGAACGCTCGTAAAACGCCGGATCATTTGACGCAGAATAGACTAAAGCATGTGCCGGATCCTTCGGTTATGCGGAGTGCGGCTCATCGCAATAGTTTTTCGAATAGTTTTGCGCCGATGCCCGGTGCTAATCAACCACCGATCAACTCCGTACCACCGTTTGCCGCCCAAAATGAAAGCTCTTTTTATCAACCTCAAAATCAGACTCCCTTCTATTCGATGCCGCAAACGAATTCCAATTCTTTTATTCCAAGTAAATATTCGATCAATTATCTTGCCATAAAATTACACGAACGATTGTAACACTTTTGTATTCGCAGATTCGCATGCATCTGCTCCTTTACCTCCGCAACAAGAAATTCCGAAAATGCCGCCTTTGCCTCCTTCAGCGCCTGGTTGGAACGATCCACCTTCTTTGGCTTTTGAAAAACCTGTACCCAATCAAGTTAGTAGTCCGTAAGCTATATTAGAATTGATGAAAAAAAAAAATATAAACGATGGTTTTCTTTTTCCAGGTTGGTTACGTTACACCAACTCCGATAACCCATCCGATATACGGATCTGCTGTTCCGGAAGAAAACGTCGCTAATCAATTCCCACCGGTATCCAATGTAAGTACCTAAGTACTAAAGATCATTATGAACATATGATAAAGTCGATGCTTTTCAGGTACCAGTAAAATTACCCGGGGGTTACGCGACGTCGAATTCTTATCGTAATGATGTGGTCACTCCTCAACCAGGAGTACCTCCCATGCATAATGTGGAAAATATACCCAAGCCTAAGCCTGCTTTACCCGAGCAACATATTCATTTACAAACTGTTTTAGACGCACTCCGCAACCAATGTCACAATAAAACTGTCAATCCAGTAAGTTTTTTTTTTACGAAAATGTAATAACATGAGCATCGCAAGTATTCTTCATTCTATATTCTAATAACATTTTTGTTTTTCAGCAAATGAAACGTAAACTTGACGATGTGGCTCGAAAATTGGAAATGCTCTATGATGCAATTCGAGAATCAAGGGTTGGTAACTTGAAGACATTTAATTTATTTTATTCGTCATGTTGGTATTCTCATTTTTATTTCGATTACAGTTGTCAGAAAGGACGTTGCAAAGCTTACACGGAATCGTTAATGCTATTCAACGGAGCAATTATCAAGAATGTCTCCGTTTACACACCGAGTTGGTGTCGGGACCAGATTTTTCAACTATCGCCAGTTTCATGCCTGGAATTAAGATGTTGGTGCAATCAGCTATGCAATTAGAAGTTTATTTATGAAACACTGCGTAGTTAATTTGTTATAGATTTTACTACTTGTTTTTAATTATTTGTTATGGGTTTAATTTTTATAAAATAATATTAATTTATTAAAAAATGAAATGAGTTATATGTGAATAGAATAATAAAATTTTGTTAAAAAGTTTTTTTTGTCCATTAGTTTTTACTCTGAAAAATTTTTCTTTTGAAAAATCATTTCAAAACTCAAAACAAATGAAGACGTCAATTCCAAAGCCGGGTTAGTCCAAAAAACTCTTTTTTGGGAAATCGAAAAAAACATTGTCAGTACGTGAGTGAATAGATATAAAA
>FIZT01041843.1:0-12006 GCA_900065295.1 Paracoccus marginatus
TAATATTTTCTTGAAAATAAGTTCAACGCGCGCGGTAGACATTGAAAATTGCGAAATAATTTTTCAAAGTGTGAAATTTAATTCCTATTCCTTATAATTTGGTATTCACGGGAAGGGTGTCCATTACTGGTACCATGTCCATTACTGGAGCAGTTACCTTACTTTCGACCAACTAGTAAAAAAAAAAAAAAACAAAAAATCGAAAAAGCGTGTTTTTTGGCAAATCAAACAATTTGAGAAGAATCATCAACCCTTCAAAATCGCAGAAAATCAATCAAAACATTTTTTTCAAAGTACATTTTAATCCACTTTGACTCTGGAACACCATTGCTATTCTCTAACGAAGGTATACATTTGAGCTGGAAAAAATCTCCGAACCTGTGGGATCAGTTTAAAATGCTCGTAGGCGGCGGGTCTAAGGACGAGCTTGAGTTGGCCAGACCCTTTGAAATTTCTTTTGGGCCAACCAATTAGTACCTATTAACGTCGACAGATTTCTCGTGACCAGGTTTTTATTAAAACTGAAAATTTCAAATTTTAATAGAAATGAAAAATTTTGCGAAAATTTAAAATTTTATGAAAATTGAAAATTTTGTGAAAATGGAAAATTTTAGGAAAATTGAAAATTTTGTGAAAATGGAAAATTTTATGAGAATGGAAAATTTTATGAAAATAGAAAATTCTGCAAAAATAGAAAATTCTGTAAAAATTTAAAATTCTGTAAGAATTAATGAAAATTGAAAATTTTATAGGTATGAAAAATTTAGTAAAAATTGAAAATTTTGTAATAATTAAAAATTTGGAAAAAATTGAAAATTTTATGAAAATAGAAAATTCTGCAAAAATTAATGAAAATTGAAAATTTTATAGGTATGAAAAATTTAGAGAAAATTGAAAATTTTATGATGATGCAAAATTTAGTAAAAATTGAAAATTTTGTAATAATTCAAAATTTTGTAAAAATTGAAAATTTTGTAATAATTCAGAATTTCGTAAGAATTGAAAATTTTGTGAAAATTGAAAATTATGTGAAAATTGAAAATTTTGTAAAAATTGAAAATTTTATGAAAATAGAAAATTCTGTAAAAATTGATGAAAATTGAAAATTTTATAGGTAGGTAGGTATGAAAAATTTAGTAAAAATTGAAAATTTTGTAATAATTCAAAATTTCGTAAAAATTGAGAATTTCGTAAGAATTGAAAATTTTGAAAAATTGATGAACTTCTTTGTAAAAATTGAAAATTTTGTAATTATTCAAAATTTTGTAAGAATTGAAAATTTTATAACTTGCGCAGGTATTTCCATATACAACTGCATAGGTACGTTGAATTTCATCCAATTTGAGAAGCATTTCTTTCTGCCACGGAAGTCTTTTCATTTTTACAATCATCGAAACAGCATTTTGCATTTTTTCTTCTGCGTTCATGCGACCAAAAAAATACTCTTTCGCGCGCCACTTATCGACACGCGCGTGCTGAAACATGTAACTGTCTAGAGACATGCCTTCGGGCACTGGCATTTAATGCAACGTATCTGTACAATAGCAATTCCAATATGCAATTAAGGGATGTACTGAAAGCAAGCTATCTTTCACTTGTACGTAACCAAAGGCGTAGTTTTCGATTTCTTCCTTCAAACAATACATACACGAAAATTGATATTTCCACGTAACGCTCAATCTTGGTGAATTTTGTAAACCCACGGCGGTTTGTTTGTAATTAATAGTACCGTTCGAATGCCACACAATACTTCTCAAGAAACAGTGCAATTCGGATTCAAATACCAATGGTAAACATGTGTTATGTATGTTATAGTTGACCCAGTCCACCATTTCATCTCTCATTTTCATCACGTATTTCTCGACAAGTTCGATGAAGCGGTCCGGAAGAGGTAACTTTTTCACCGATGCAGAAACCAGTGACACGGCATCACGTTTCCAACCACGCTGACAATACACAGAACAAGGCATATGGATATGACTCCATACCGCGATGGATATGGCTGCCGCCGAAATCTTTTCCAGATCTGTCACAGTAGTGGGTATTCGCCTCATTGCAACAGGCAGCTGCGAAAATAACAGCTGGTCAGTTGGCATTACCAATCGATACCTACATAAGACTACCCATATGATTTGTAGAATGAGCAACCCTACGTATGAATACGAAAACGATTCTACTCACGAAATGTGCATAAAACTGACTCATCTGCGGTATCAGCTGCGGTCCAAATCCTTCTTGAAAACCTTTCGAAGCACACAAGCACCAACACCAAATCTGTCAGCGATGGATCGCAGATAATAATACCAGATAGTAACAACGATTTCAGACTTCAGAACTTCACAAGTATGATTGTGGAGGCAAAATAAATTCAGAAAAATACGCAAAACGAAAGGAAATCTTATCAATAATTTCGTGCAAGAAAAAGTGTGACGCCAGAAGTCACGCGGAGCTTACACCACTACGAACACACCCGAAAAAGTGCGTTTTTTCAGAAATAATAAAAACGGAAATTTAGGTACCTATACCTACGTACAATAAAACATTTTTTTATTTAGAATTAAAAAATTCAACAACTTTTTTTCAAAAATAAATTTTATTCAAACACGAAAACACACAGATTGATGCAATGTACCCTTGGACCATGGTCTAAGAATGTACCGATCTATATAGATTAGAAAATAATTTGTAGCTAAACAAAATTCACAAAAAAAAAACCGAATTATTCGCTAGAGATCGAAATACGGTACCTAACTAACCACGAACATATGTAGTTCACCATTCCGGCAATTCGTTCACCCTTATGTTTCTTCTTGAACTTGGCAATTTCTTTCGCATCATTTTCGAAAAAAAAGCTGGTCAATTTGTCAAAATACGAAGCGCGAGGTCGTTTCTTCATTAACGCTTTCATAGTCTCGATACTTTCGTATTCGTCAATCTTTCTCAGCTTGTACTCTTTCGCCTCGTTCGCTGATTCGAAGTACCATTTGAGGAACCGGTTCAAAGCGCTGAGGTCAAAATCTTCTTTCAAGATGAAGTTTGAAATTTCACCAGAGTCGTCGTACGTTTGGAAAGCGCATTTCTTCAATATATCTTCGAACACCGTATCCAGGGATATTTCACGTTTGCACTTTTGCAGCATCTGTTTATTGCTGAACCACCATTTCAACCATGATTCGCAGGCCGATTCGTCATATTCGAAGAGACACTTCGTCACTATTTTGCCAGGATTATCGAATAAGTTCAAACGCAACGCTCTCTTGTCTCTCTCAAGTACGAGAAATCCATTGCAGAGTTTTTTCACGTCGTTGAAACGATTATTCTCAACTAAATCTCGCAGAATTGAAATACACGGAGGTGAAAAGATTGTTTCTTTTTTGAATTTCTTCAGAGAATCACGAGTAGCAACAGGAAGAAGGGCAGTCGAATCAAAGGTCATTAAATCCATCAATATTTGCAATTCCGATACTGAGAATCTAACCATGGACACCGCAATTTTGCAATCACTGAGGAAGTTTCTGTCGTTGACGAGATTCAGCCGAAATGATTCGGACTGCTTGGGGGTATCGAAAAAGAAATTCAATCTATCGTGCAGTCTTTTCAATCTGCACTTCTTTATTAAAGCTGTAGAATGATCGAGGAAGAACCCTTCATTGGTAAGACGTTGTTTAAATCGTTTCAGTTCAATTGTTGGCTGAGGAAATAACTCCAACAGTTCTCGAAATCGGCCTTCCACTGCCACAAATCTATTCATCAATTTATTGAAGAAGTCCACGGTGTAAATCTTCTCAGCGAAATTTTGTTTGAACTGAGATAAATCTTCTGTTCTCGGCAGAAGCACATCCAAGAGCTCACTCAACTTCAACGACGACAAAGGTGACGATCGCAACCCGTAGAACGGGGCATCCCTGATTACATCTTTGCAGTAAACAGAAAATATATCCAATTTTGTGAAAGCTTTTCCGAATTCAATGAACTCTTCATTATCACAAAAACAAAATTCCCTTAACTGCTGGAAGTCATGGAAAATGTAAATGGAATCAGTTTCCAGTAATCCTTCACAATATTCATGAAACCAAGAAGTCGAATGAATATGATTATGTTTAAATTGTGTCAGTTCTTCGTTGCTAGGGAAGCAGATATTCAACACACGGTGCAAAAGTCGTATTTCATCTCCGTTTATCAACCTCTCGCAGTACGTCCTAAAAATATCTTTTTCCCTAATTACTTTTCTGATATCTTCGCTCGTATCAAGCAATCTCTTGTATGTTTCGAATTCGTATATTCTAGTACAATGGCACCAAAATGCAGTAAAAGATTCATCATTGGCACTACTCAACAGGCGATGTTGGAGCTCACTCGAGGCACTTCTCCAAATTTCAATTACAAAGGAGACGTCGCAATTCGCTTTGCATAATTCTCTGACGATTGTTACAAACTGCTCCGCGTTGATCAATTCTCTGATAATGAACCACACCGACAGAGCATCTTCGACGGAATCGTGTGTCACGTAATTAGCCATAACTTGCGCAGGTCTTTCCACATACAACTGAATACGTTGAGTTTCGTTCAATTTCAGTAGCATTTCTCTCTGCCAAGGGAACTTTTTCGCTTTTTCTACCATCGCAACAGCATATCGCATTTTTTCCTCGACATTCATACGATCAAAAAAATACTCTTTCGCACTCCAGCTATCGACAAGCTCGTGTTGAAACATGAAGCTGTCCAGAGACATGCCTTCGGTCATTGGCATTTCATCCAACGCATTTCTACAATAACAATTCCAATATCGAATCAAAGGATAGTTTAAGAGAAGGTTACGATCAGCGCGATCAAAGGCGTTGTGTTCAAATAATACTGGCCATTTCTGTTCGATTTCTTCTTTCAAGCAATACGTACACGATAGTCGATATTTCTGCAAATCCGACAACCTCGGTGAATTCAGTAGAGCCAGAGCCGTTTGTTTGCGATTTATGGTACCGTTTGGATGCCACACAGTACGACTGAAGAGGCAGTACAAATCGTAATCACTTCCTCGTGATAGAAATATCGTACGAAAGTGATAGCGAACCCATTCCGTCATTTCTTTTCTTATTTTCACTAAGTATTCCTGGATAAGTTTGATGGTGCGGCCTGGAAGAGGTAATTTTTCCGCTGATGCAGAAACTTGTGACATCTCGTCACGGTTGCAGTTACCAAGTATGTGAATATGACTCCATAATGAAATGGATACGACTGCTGTCGAGATTTCTATCAGATCTGGCACGGTAATGAGTAATCGACTCATTACGACAGCAGCTGCAAAAATAACAACAACTGTTAATACCAATATAGATTTTATGAAATGAGCGACGGCGCGACGACCCGAAGTATGTATAAGTAAATAATTCAACTCACGGAATGTGCATAAAACTGAGACTTCTGCGGTATCACCTGCGATCGAAATCCTTCTTGAACACCAATCGAAGCACACTTGAACACCAAATCTGTCTTACATGGATCACAGATAAGTGAATAGTGATAACAATTAGTGCACAGCATAGCCTTTCAAGGGAAAATGGGAATGGATTCGCTTAATTTCCCTTTGGTAAACACCTCAACATTAAATGAAACGCATTGATAAGTACCTAGGTTACTGATCTACTGATAACAAAACTACAAAATGAATTTTTCGTAGAGGAATGCCAATTGGGAATGCGGACCCCGTGAGGTAGTAATCACCACTGATTGAGAAATTTATGTTTTTTTTGTTGTTTTTTTCAATACTTTGAAAGACACAAAAGGAAATGTTAAAAATCAACGTTACCTATCTAAAAAAATTCAAGATTTTGTCGATTGTCGAAAATTTTAAACTTTTCAAAATCGCAAAAAATTATTTTAAAAATATATTTTTCGGTTTTTCTCAATTTTTGATTTTTTTTTTGAACTTTCCAACAAAATTTCGGTTTACAAAAAGGCAATTTTCATAAAATTTTTGAAACGTGAATTTTTAAAACTCTTTGAGTATTATCTACTTATATATCTGAATTTCGAAAAAAATCTAGGACTACATTTATTATTCCTTTTGGGAACGTTGAAGTCATCATTCTCAACTAAATCTCGTAGTATTGACATACAAAGAGGTGAAAAGATAGTTTTCTTTTTGAACTTCCTGAGAGATTTACGAGTTACAAAAGGAAGAACGGAAGTCGATTCAAAGGTTATTAAATCCATCAACAATTTCAATTCCAATACTGAAAGACTAGATACTGTGGGAAACTATTTCTTCGCAATAACTGAAGAATTTTTCCCCGTTGATGAGATTTCGCCTAAATGTTTCGGACTGCTCGGGTGTGTCGAAAAAATAATTCAATATTTCTTGTAGTTCTTGCAAGTTCCCATAATACAGCAAAGATGAACAACGCTCGAGAAAGAACCTTTCATTATTTTTGTAACATCTCGTTTCAAACGTGTCAACTCATCTGCTGGCCAAGGAGACGAGTCGCAAAGTTTTTGCAAAATGTTGATCGAAAATGCGCAATAATAATTATCTCGTATCAAGTTTTTGAATAAGTCCACGGAGTAAATCTTCTCAGCGAAATCTTGTTTGAATTGAGATAAATCTTCGCCAATCTTCCAGCATCGACACTCGACAGACACCTTGATCGCTTTGACAAGTCACATTCAGATGTGACTGATTAACTATTTGCAGGAAGAAGAAAACATATCCAGTTTGGTAAAAGCTTTTGCCGAATTCAATCCTCTCGTCGTTGTCGCAAAAACAAAACTCAAATAATTGCTTCAAATAATCTGGGTCTCGATTGTAAGTTTTCGGTGACTTCACGAATATCTCACAATGTTTACGAAACCATGAAGTCGAATGAATATGATGGTGTTTAAATTGTGTCAGTTCTTCGTTGTTGTGGAAGCAGGAATTCAACAAACGTTCCAACAGCGATATAATATTATTTCCGTACCCGTTTACTAAAGTCTGGCAGTATGTTCTAAAAATCTATTTTTCCCTGATTACTTTTTTGATATTTTCGCTTGCATCTAGCAAACTCTTGTATGATTCGAATTCATTATACTTAATACAATGTTTCCAAAATATCGCAAAAGATTCATCATTAGCACTACTTAACAGACAATCTTTGAATTCACGCGAAGCATTTGTTTTAAAACATGCAATTTTTTTACTCAAAATTGGGTATTTTCGTCTAATTTCACCAAAAAAAAACCTGTGTTTACAACTTGAAAAAAAAACGAGTTTAAAACCAAAAAAAAACTGTTTTAAACGTTTAAAACATGTTTTTTTCTCGCTAATTTTTTTTTTATTTTTCAAACAGTGTTTTAAACAGTTTAAAACGAGGCGTTGTTTTAAACGTGCCAGCTCTGGATAGATGTATAGAAAAATGGGTAGGTTAGAAAAAATCCACTACTCGTATTTTCAGGAACCAGGCAATGTGACACATCTGGTAAACTTTTTTTTTTATTAAAAAATGATAAAAAATTACGAGTAGGTAGGTAGGTAGGTAGCTAGGTACGTTAAAACAATTCAATGGTAAATAAGAAAAACGCACATAAAGTCATACAAAAAAATGAAAATTGAAAAAATATATAAATAAGTATGATATAAATTAAATTATTATTTCATAAGTAGGGGTTACCAATGTTCAAAATGACCAACACGAGCATGCTTCCAAATTCTAAAGATTCGTGCACACTTATGCTTATTCCTTGAATTTCGCAATTTCTTTCGCATAATTTTCTAGAAAAAAAAAAAAAAAAAAAATAGCTAATTTTTTAACGTACGAAGCATGTAAGTACAAAGCATGACATTCTTTCTTCATTGACGCGTTAATAACCTTGAAACTTTCGTATTCGTGAATATGCCTTGCGCACAGTGTTGTCACATTTAGCTAGAAACTTTTTGAAATTTCAAACGTAAAGCTTCTTTGTCGTTTTTATGTACGAGGAATCCATCGACGAACTTCCCGACCTCGTTGAAACGATCATTTTCCACTAAATGTCGTAATATCGACACACAAGGAGGTGAAAAGATCGCTTGTTTCTTGAACTTGTTCAGAGATTCACGAGTTGCAGCAGGAAGAAAGGTAGTCCATTCAAAGGTTATTAAATCCATCAATATTTGCCACTTTGATACCGAAAAACAAGGGTGGGAAATTATTTCTTCGCAATCACTGAAGAAGCCCTCTTGGTTGATGAGTTTGCGTCGAAATGGTTCGGACTGTTCGGGCGTGTCAAAGAAATAATTCAATCCTTCTTGCAGTTCTTTCAATTCCCAGTTTTTAATCATGGATATACAACGATCGAGGAAGAACTTTTCATTAGTAAGATCTCGTTTCAAACGTGCCAACTTATCAACTGGGCAAGGAAACAAGTCGCAAAGTTCTTGCAAAAAGTGTACTGGAAATTGACTAGTACAAGTACAACTTCTTAGCACTGATTCTTCGAAGAAGTTCAGGGTGTAAATATTTTCAGCGAAATCTCGTTTGAATTGAGATGAATCTTCGGTTCTCGGCAGACATACATTCAGTAAACGCTCCAGCGTCGACAAGGACATCGACGCCGAAGAATCCAATGAGCACCCGGCACGGTCAGTCGCGATTAATCGTTTGCAATAAGAAGGAAACTTATGCAGTCGTGTAAAAGATTTTCCAAATTGAAATAATTCGTCGCTATCACAAAAACAAAGCTCAAATAATTGCTTCAAATGACCTGTATTGTAATCTCGAGGTGTCTGCACGAATTTCACACAATGTTCAAGAAACCATGAACTCGAATGCATATGACGATGTTTAAATTGTGTCAGTTGTTCATCGTTACGGAAGCAGAAATTCAACAAACGTTCCAACAGCGGTATTTCATCTTCGTCTATTAACTTCTTGCAGTGCGTTCTAAAAATCTTCTTTTCCCTGATTACTTTTTTGATATCTTCGCTTGTATCGAGCATACTGCTGTATGATTCGAATTGATTACCTTTAATACAATGTTTCCAAAATATTTTGAAAGATTCGTTATTAACACTACCTAACAGGTGATGTTTGAATGCACTCGATGCAGTTCTCCAAACTTCAATTACAAAGCAGGCGTCGCATTCTAATTCGCATAGTTCTCCAATGACTGTTACAAACTGCTCCGCGTTGATCAAATCTCTGATAATGAACCACGCCGACAGAGCATCTTCGACGGAATCGTGTGTCACGTAATTAGCCATAACTTGCGCAGGTCTTTCCACATACAACTGAATACGTTGAGTTTCGTTCAATTTCAGTAGCATTTCTCTCTGCCAAGGGAACTTTTTCGCTTTTTCTACCATCGCAACGGCATATCGCATTTTTTCTTCGACGTTCATACGATCAAAGAAATACTCTTTCGCGTGCCAGTTATCGACATTCTCGTGTTGAAACATGAAGCTGTCTAGAGACATGCCTTCGGTTACTGGCATTTGATCCAACGCATTTCCATAATAGCTATTCCAATACTGTATTAAGGGATATTTTGAAGCGAAGTCGCCATCCGCGTCATCGAAGGCGTCGTACTCGAATAATACTGGCCATTTCAGTTCAATTTCTTCTTGCAAACAATACGCGCACAATAGTCGATATTTCTCCACATCGGACAATCTCGGCGAATTTTGTAAATTCACAGCGGTTTGCTTATAATTTATGGTACCGTTTGAATACCACACAATACGAATACGACTGATTGAACGGTACTGGTACCAATCGTAGTTACTTCCTCGCGATAAAAATGTGGTGCGGTAGTGATAGTTAACCCAGTCCGACATTTCATCTTTTACTTTCACCACGTATTTCTCGATGAGTTTGATGAAGTGGCCCGGAAGAGGTAATTTTTTTACTGATGCAGAAACAAGTGGCATCGCGTCACATATCCGACTAGACTTGTGGGTACAATTCCATAAACAAATGGATATGGCTGCTGTCGAGATTTCTTCTAGATCGGGCACGGTGGTGAGTATTCGCTTCTCCATTGGGTACGTACAACAAGCAACTGTGAAAATAACAGCCGTTAGTAACTAATAAGTACCCATACCTAATTATCTACTGATTAAACGTAAAATTTGTGGCACGAGCTATCCGACACCCGACGTACCTATGAATAAGTAAAAAATAGTTCAACTCACGAAAGGTGCATAAAACTGAGACTTCTACGGTGTCAGCGGCGGTCGAAATCTTCCTTGAAAAACATTCGAAGCACACAAGCACCAATACCAAATTTGCCAACGATGAGAGCTTGAGAAGTAATATTTTAGGAGTAAAATAAATTCGCAGACGCTGCGACTGCGTTAAAGTACGAGCGTTTGCGCATTTTTGATGCATACATAGTTGCAGTTACAGCAGGCTTTCAAGGACGAACGGGTATCGCACTGCGAACTGATAAGTTACATCAACTGCAAAAAGAATTTACCGAAGTGAATTGGCAACCCTACTGTCACTGAATCAAATCATCGAATCAAATTCAATACGGACCCTGCAGCTGGTAAAACTGGTTTACTACTTCTTTTTTTTTTTACATTTCGAAAGACTCTAGATTGAAAATCATTACGTTCTCTGGAAAAATATGAGATTTTGTTGATGGTCAAGAATTGTTAATTTTTCCTTTATTTGATAAAATAAGTACCTACTTACATAAGTTAGACAGACCTGTGACACATCGAGTAAACTTCTTTTTAATTAAAAATTACGAGTAGATACTCTAAAACAATTCAATCACAAATAAGAAAAACACATAGGTAATTATAAAATAGGTAGGTAGATGAATATAGGTAGGTACGAGCGCATAAAAAATGAAGATAGAAAAAAAATACTTATAAATAAACATGAAACAAATTAAATCATTACTTCATCAGTAGGTAATTACCAATGTTAAAAAATAACCATCGCAAGCATTCCTCCCCATTCCAGTGGTTCGTTCTCACTTACTTGAGTATGCTCATTCTTGAACTTGGCAATGGCGATTTCTTCCGTATAATTCTCGATAAAAAATTAGTCATTTTCTTAACGTGGTGAATTTCTTCAATTTCGAAAATCGTATCCACACATACTTCGTGTTCACACTTTTGCAGACTCTGATAATTGCAGAACCACCATTTCATCCACACTTTGCAGACAGAGTTGTCACAATAAAGGAAAAACTTTCAAAATAATTTTAAACGCACAGCTTCTTTGTCGTTTTCATGCACGAGAAACCCATTCAAGAACTTCTCAGCGTCGTTGATGCGATCATTTACAACCAAATCTCGCAATATTGAAATGCAACGAGGTGAAAAAATTGTTTCTTTTTTGAACTTGTTCAGAGATTCATGAGTAGCAGCAGGAAGAAGAGCAGTCGGATCGAAGGTTAAACATTTGCCATCCCAATACTGAAAAAAACTATATCATTGCAACCATTGAAGAAGTCTTTATTGCTGATGAAATTCCATCTCAATGATTGTTGGGACTGTTCGGGCGTCTCGAAAAAAAAATTCAATCCTTCTTGCAATTCTTTCAATTCCTCATTATACAAATTAAAGACATACAACGATGGAGAAAGAACTTTTCATTAGTAAGATCTCGTTTCAAACTTGTCAATCTACCAGCTGGGCAAGGAAACACGTCGCAAAGTTCTTGCAAAAAGTTGACCGAAAAGTTACGAGTACAACGACTATCTATCAAAATGTTGTTACAGGGTGTCTAACAAAATTTGTCGACCAAAATGTATGACTTTGTATGACCTTTTTGCAGTGTTGCAAGAGTGGAGTGAGAGTGGGAGTGAAGAGTGGAAAAGAGTGTACATTTTCGAAAGAGTGTTTGCGGAGTGAGAGTGAATTTTGCTTAAGTCAGCCGAATTGCAAAGGAGTACTCTCATGAAAAAGTGTTCTATGAAGGAGTGGGAGTGGAGTGAAGCACTCCCAATTTTTTCTGTTTAATTCAGCACGTTTGACATAATTTTGCATGATATTTCAACTTTTATTCCCTACTTTCGATGTTTTGAACTTCAAACCGC
>FIZT01041860.1:0-35937 GCA_900065295.1 Paracoccus marginatus
TGCTAATAGCGGCTCCTCACCCCATTTTGAGTGGCTAAGAATCACAAAAAACAGAATTCTTTTCGAAAAGAGGAGCACTTTGGGACTCCCTGCTCTCCTCCCCTTCACCTAGGGGGCTCAAAAATTTTTTGGGAGGTCTCCCACTCCAAGTAAACTATGCTCTCCTCAGTCCTCCCCCTTAGACCAGGTTGTTTACTTAAATATAATAATTATTTTGTTTAATGCGTCGGTAATCGGTACGTAACGTTCCTCTATTGTTGCAACTCCATCTCAATATAATGTTGCACTTGTTGCAGATTGTGACTGCATTTCATAAGCTAACTCGATCGTGGTTTGGCTGAATTTCCGGCGTTGCTCGCGTACGTGATACTTCACACGGTAAAATACCTGAATATACGAGTACATATGAATAAGTCAAGTGCCCAGGTACAGGTAGATAGATACGTACCTATCTACAAACTTCAGATACGCTATGTTATTGACATATTCGACCGAACTGTTAGACTTTACCTTTAAGTGAAAGCGAATAGGTACGTACTTAACTGTACCTAGATGATTGGTTCATGCTGTATTATTTTATTCAATGAATTCTCTATCGAATATATTTCGTCCAATAATAGCAGGTAATGCCGCATAAGAAATTAAATGAACAGTATTGATATTAAACCGAAATGCAATTTATTTACTGTTGTAATTTGTACGCAGCGTAGGAAGGTAGGTGCGGTGATACGTACATACATACTATACGTAGACTTACAAAAATGATCGAAGGTCTTGTGAACGGTCACGTTTCATTTGTCAAATTAACGTATATTCAACAGGGTACATGTCGGTGCCTTATAATATGTTGTCTCACTGCACAGTGTACATTGGACAACGACCAGTAGGTAGATGTATAGGTATATACGGTCAACAGTTCAGTGATTAATTGAAAAACCGAAGCAAACGGAAACGAAAAATTAATTAAAATTGTAGGTCGTACTATGAGTCATATAAGATTTACAAAATAGAGGTGTAGATATGTATGTATCGAACCTTTACAATTATTTATAAACTTCATTACGATCACAAAAACTCGCATCAAATGAAATGCCTTATTGTGAATGCATCGTAATTTGTTGCCCTCGTCATCAAGAGCCGCTTTAGTCCTACGCTCGTGTTATGTACGTGTACGTATGGGTACATAATGTAGTAGGTACATTGAACCGCGAACACATCATTCATTCGAATATGCATCTTCTTCGGCAAATTTAAGCAATAAAAACCATTGACATTGACAACGAAATGATCACGGTGCCGATGCGGAAACAGATTCAAGAGAACAGCACGACAAAGCTACGTCGAGCTCGCATGTCTGCATCTATCTTTCGAGACTGATAAAACTCGCTATAAAATATTATACATATTCGTCAGTCGTCAACGTGTCAAATTACCATTCACGTTGGAAGATTCCGACTGGCCGTCGTCAAAAGATCAACGCATTAACCAGTACGAACGACGAATCCGTTAATTTTTAGAAAGGCGCATGGACAATGGAAATAGAAATGCGGACTGTCGATGTAGAAAGACCATTAGCAATCGTCCATAATGATATTTTGCCCGTACCAAGAAAAGGATGAAAGTGAACGCAAATTATACTGTTATTGTATTTTAGTATATTTACAATTGATCCATTGTGCACACACATCTGCATTGCAGTTATTATAACCCAATGACCGAGATTATTTTTCAGACTGCTATTGATTTTCATTTCACGCTTCGCCCCCTTACTTCTACGTATGTGCATTCACGACCATAGGCATTTTTCTCATCGCCAGTAGTCTTCATTGTGTGTGTGGATTTGAAGATTAGTTTTGCAAGTTCAAGGTACTAGTTCGAACAGTGCGTAAGAAGTGATGTGTTGGATGTTCGATTTCGCTTTGTACAAATTTCTATGTTACAAATACGATTGCTTTTGTTTTTAGTGTTCGGTTTTTTTGCTCGGATTTCATTTTTTTTCAACCCCGAATCTAAACCGGTGAGTAAGTAATTAATTTTTTTTTCCGGCGCAGATATTTTTTTTTAATTGTCAGCAAGCTGTGTCATCTTGAGTAATAATTCTCAGTTAAGTACCTATAGGGTGTAAGAGATCTTGTAAAAGTTTCAATTACCTACAAAAAATTACAATGAGAACCAAAAAGAAACTATGCTAATTAATTACGACCAATCAGCTCTTGGGTAGAACGTTTTTATTCGCAAAAAAGTGTGATAACAAAATGAAATTATTACTCGACTAATCAACGTAATCGCAACTTCCAGCACGTGCATAGGGAACCATGACGCAAACAGCTCCAACGTCGTTATTTTTAGCCGGTACAGATGTAATTTCCGTAGAAAATATTAAATCACCTCTACCAACGAGATCGTACGCCCGAAGACCTGTACAAAAATCCAAATATCAATTACAAATTGTATGGAAAAATGTGATTGGTTTCATAGTATTACACTTTTTAGCTCTTTATGGACTTATGTATGGAATGCAGGTAGCCAAAAGGAACACTATTATTTTTAGTAAGTAATGTTTTGCAATTAAACTATGGCATCCCGCGTCATCAACTGTAATGATCACTCTTATGGGCGATTTTTAGTGTTCGTCGTCGGGTATTTCGGCGCTGTAGGAATCACGGCGGGCGCGCATCGATTATGGGCGCACAAATGCTACAAAGCCAAATGGCCTTTACGTTTGTTGTTGATGTTTTTCCAAACGATGGCTTTTCAAAATCACATATACGAATGGGTACGAGACCACCGAGTACATCATAAATTCACCGATACCGACGCCGATCCGCATAACTCAAAACGTGGGTTCTTTTTTTCTCACATCGGCTGGCTAATGGTGAAAAAACACCCGGACGTTATGAATAAAGGCAAGACCGTAGATATGAGTGACTTGACCAAAGACCCCATCGTGATGTGGCAAAAAAAGTAACTCTCGAATACTTAACGATCTCTAATTCTTTCGATATAATATTTTTTTTTCTGATCAATAATTTTGCAGACATTACCTCGCAATTATGCCCATCTGTACATTCGTCATTCCGACAGTAATTCCGTGTTATTTTTGGAATGAAAAATTGTACGTATCATTTATCGTCGCCGTCTTGAGATACGTCTTGTCCCTCAATTTCACTTGGCTGGTCAACAGTGCTGCTCATATCTGGGGAATGAAACCATACGATAAGTTAGTACAAAATCATGTAAATATATAAGTATACAATTAAATATTTTGTAATACGTATCAATTTCGCGCCCCACAGGACGATCAGTGCGACTGAGAATCTTTCAGTGGCAACGCTTACATTTGGAGAGGGATTTCACAATTATCATCACGCTTTTCCATGGGATTATAAGGCCGCCGAATTGGGAAACTATACTTTCAATTTGAGTACCGCATTCATTGATTTATTCGCCAAAATAGGATGGGCTTACGATATGAAGGTGGCATCCAAGGAAATCGTTTTACAAAGAATGAAAAGAACCGGCGACCGTACCAATTACCATGAAAGTGAGATTTGGGGTTGGGACGACGTCGATATGGCACAAGAGGATAAGAAACTCGTTGAGATTATCAATCGAGAGAAAAACGATTGAGTAGGGAGAAAAGAATCAATTTTTATTTATTTCAGTTTTTAATAAACTTTTTTCAGGAGCAATCCGCACGGATCTCATGTGATTCTGTACATAGTTAGCGAAATAATTCAAAATGATATTTTAGATTTTGTTTTTAAGTTGAACTCAGTTTAAGAATGTCATACGTTTGTGTACGATTTTACAAAATTAAATTTATTTTTCGGTACGCAACTTTGTTTACGCGATTGTTTATTAATTCTCACCTGCTACGTATTTCGTATCTAATAAATCTTCGTAGGCTTTATTAGATATAAACATGGATAACTTGGATAAACAGTTGACATCGGGTTCGATAATAATTGTTTTATCATCTTCGAAACCAGTTACGGCACCTAAAATAATAATCATCACTCATTTTCTATACTTGTATAGTAATTATTATTTTTCTAGCTAAGAAATTTAGCTTACTGGAAGTGGTGCCGCTGCCGCAATGTTTTGAAAATAAGGTAAATTTAGGAGCCTGAACAGTGTACCATCGAACAGTGTCAAGTTCTAGTAAAATCTGAAAGAACCGAAGTTGACGTGAGAAAAATATTTCTCACGTATGAAGTGTTCATTTTTCATTGAAAAAAAAACTCACTTCAATAAGTTCGCGAGTCCATTGTGGTAATAAAGCGGGTTCAAATTTACGTTTCAAATCGTACAAAGAGATACCCGGATTCTTGGCTATATTGGTTAGAACTCTAATCAGCAAACTCTCTAACCCGGGTCTATTAATACTGCCGTTAATTTGTATCCAAGGTCGAATCGCCAACCAAACTTGATTTCTAAATGAAAACATCACCTGTAGTAATTCGCCTCTGCGCATTCACTTTTCTACCAATTAGACCTACGTACTTGTCGTTATTCGATTCGAATTTCTCGTTTATTAATCGATTTGTAACAGCGGGTTGGGTGGAATCTTTTGGATTTTTTTCACTATGAAAAGCGTCGACATTTTTCCAGCACGGTACCGACCAATGATTAACGAAATCGATGTGCACATAGCGGATGCATTCGCTGCCTCCTCGTAAAATTAATTTCTTTTTAAGCAACGCATCGGTAACCTTTTTCAACAACTGAAGATCTGTGAATTCAGCCTGAAATATTGCAAAAATTATTAAGTCGATAAATTTAAAACTTCACATAATCAATAAATGATCGTGTTACCCTTATCATTTCAATCGTCGCACCCGCAACACCGACCGATTGTAAATAATTTAGAAAATGTAAAGCGTAATCTCTTTCACGGGCACTCGATAAAGTCTTCTTAACGATGTCTGATAATTCTGTCGAATTATAGTCGGTTTTCGTAAACGTAAAATTTCTAAAAAAAAAAAAATATAAATACACACAGAATATGGTAATTTTTGAATTCCAAATAGATATACGTAGGGATAAATTTTTCAACAACGTACTCACTTTTCAATTTCTTTGCAGTAATCTTGATTTATGTTTCCACCGAGTGTTTCTAAATGAGACTGATTTGCTTTCAATTGAAACAATACCTATCAACATACAAAGGTATAAAAAATACAATAATGTTTTACGGTGGTATGATATTTTATACGAAAGTAATCCTTACCGAAAACTTGTTCATTAAATAATGATCATAAGCGTTAGAAAATCGCGCATGGCTTTGCTTGAATTGCGCCCTCGTAACGAAAACCGATAATTTCGCACGTTTGCCATGAAATTCGTTCAATTCGTCTTCAAGTTTACTAGGTGAATCGTCGTCAGATTCACTAAAATCAACATGTATTGCGTTTAATTTTGAAAATTGAACCGATAAGGGAAAAACCATAAAAATTCGTTTCGACACGAGCGTACTTATCACTTAATCCATCTTCGTCCTTTCTATCGTCAAAACTAGTTTCTTGATCGTCATTCAAGTCATCGATCGTGTCAACATCTTCAAAGACTGTATCTTGGATTAAATTCAAATCTTCATGTTCGGCACAATCATTGCTTTTGAAAAATGTATCTTGTATCAACGATAACGTTTTCTGGGTTCGACTTTCTTGCTTGTCCAAAATTGGTTTTGTGACCTGTGAAGTACACATGTTACCCATGAGAAAATCAAGGACTACAGCGACTATACGTAGGTAGGTACGTAGAAAGAGGTAATAAGCCCACCTTATTCGGATCAACTACCGTAACAGAACATGCTGGATTAAAATACATGATATTTTCTGGAATTCTGATATCTAGGTGAATCTGAAAATTGAAAAATCGTCGCAAATTATCGTTCATGAATTTTCGTAGGATGTAATCGAATACAATGGTACGTACTTCGTTGTGTACCAAATACGCGATCTGAATTAAATTCACTCCAATGTCGCACGTTTCAATTTCATGACTATGAGATTCGGGATGTCGTAAAACTTCCAAATATTGTTCGTAAATCAAACCGAACAACTTGGGGTTATACAGAGATTTTAAAATTGTATGAAACCTGAAAAAATGAAACGGTAATATTTTCAGATAATATTTAACCATACATTAAAAAGTTCAATGCTTTGCAATAGTAATAAACTCACGTCAAAGAAAAGTGATAGGTTCCTTTTCCAAAAGGCAGTAAAGAACTTTTTAATCGATCTCCGTATTTATTCAAAGAAATTAGTCTGTTCGATCGTACGAATGAAAGCGCCAAAGTTAAATGCTTGTCGTCGTAATGTTTGAAAATTTGGTACAAATAATTAAGATTTATCGATTTGCTTTTATCGATCTGACTAAACAAGGTACTCTGTAAATTTCGAAAAAATACGAGTAATTAACCAAGAATTAAATAGAATAATGAGAAATTTCAAATTACGCATACTTACATAAATTAAGGAAGTTAAAACCGTAATGACTACATCATTTTCTGATTTGAACGGTAAGTAATTGATTTTTCGTGAGGTGCTGATATACTCGATATTGTACTGACTTCTGCGAATTGAAGAAGTACAAAATGTAATCAACAGATGAATAAAAAATAATTTTCTATGAGTTGAAACACCCAATAAATATGTACCTAAATTCTTCCATAGAATCGGGCAGGTTTGTTTCCGTTTTTCTCAAACTAGATTGATTGATTTTCACAAGGGAATTCTCATATAAATAATTGAAAACATTATCAATCAGTTTATACAAGAATGGTAAACAACTCGAGGAATCTTTGGAGTCGATATTAGCATTTACTTCTTCAATGATACCCTGAAATGATGAATACATTTTTTATGCACGTCTTCCTAATGAATAATCGTGTTTTGAATTGGAAAAACACACTCACTTGCACTTTGTTTTTCAGCTCCTCATCACGTAATACATCCTGTAGGTATAACTCGGAGTTGTGCCGACGATACGGATTCTTCAACATGTTTTTCATTCTTCTAACACAAGTGACACTGGTTTTTGAAGCAGATACCTTGAGGCGAGTACGAGTAGACGTAATTAAAATAAAACAACTCAATAAGTAAACGAGTGAAATAACTATTAACGTCACTGAAAATATAGTAAATATCGTACCTCCGACTTTTCATGCAACAGTTTGCGGTACACTGGACCAAGAGAATAGGAAACACCACGAGGCTTGTAATACTCACATGCAACGTAAGCCATCAATAATATTTCGTCTTCATTTTTAGACCAAGTTGAGCGCCTAAAATTCGTAAAGTATTTCATTAAATTGGGCACCGAAATACCGACGAAACGTTGTATTTATTACATGCGTTCATCACTTACAAGGTATTCATTTTTTGTAAAGCCTCCAAGTCTGTTTTATCGTACGATTCCGCAACACACTTCTTCTTAGACTTTCTTCTTTGTAGATTTACTCTCAAACGTTTCAATTGCGTATTGCTTTTTAAACGAATTTGTTTAGGAATGGGTTTAGAAATGGCCGGCGCAGAAATCTACACAAACGAAGAACAAATTGATAATATTACCAAGTGCAGCGTCGACTATCTGTGCAAATGAAGATACCCACCGGCTTCTCGTTGTTGGTCGCAAACCACTGTTTGAATAGATGTCTGTTGTGATAAAAAAAATTAAAATAAATGATCAAAAAGTAAAAACGTGATTATACGATTAAATGGCAAAAACACTCACGAAAACAGTGACGAATCATATCCAGCAGCACCCAAACCATCTCCCGGAATTTGACCCTTATCGTAACCGGGTGCTTCACTAATTTGATGCTCGGCCAAATACGCCTGTAAATCGGGTTTCATTTTCCGTTCTCTCACAGCCAGATTAGTTGCTGAAAGTTTCCGACCTGAGAAAAAAATGAATAGAAAATTAACGTACGTTTACTTTTGTTCAGGTAATCTTACTACTTACATAATCGAGTGCCGACGCAGAATCTGAAAGCATCGTTCCAATAATTTTCGGTATTTTTCGATGAAAGAAAATTATAGAAGTACTTCGTATAGGACAATTCGGAATTGATTTGAAAATAAGTAGGCGGGCACGGTCTGGTATCGATTAATTCGGTTTTCTTGTTCATATAAATTAAATTCTGCAACACGTACAAATACTCATGTGTAAGAAACACTACTAAAATTTTTCAACATTTTCAAAGTGATTGAAATTTTTTTAATACCGGACTTCCGCGAGCTTCAATTCTTGGACCCAACTGTGTTAAACCGATCAAACATAAGTTCTTTATGTCCGCATAAATCGAAGAAATATACCTGAAAGTAAAATTTAAATAATTATTTATTTATTAAAAATCATCTTTTTTCGCTATCCTATATTCATATAAAAAGATTGAATTACTTCTTGTCGGCGGTGAGTATTTGTTGAATTTCATAAGGCAAATGACGCAATAAATAGAACTGTTTCACTGGATGTTTCAAATATGTATCGATGCTAGGAACTAGATAACTAAATCGGACCAACGAAAATAGCATCTTCAAAGGGATTCTTTCCACAATATCATTCACCGAAACCCATCCGTCGTCATACTCTATGAATCAAATGTTTCCTATGAATTCCACTGGGCAGTTAAAATTAAATCATTTCTAAAAATGTAATAAAATACCTTCGTATTTCATCAGAGGTGGAATAAACATTCTTTCAGATATTTCTTTAAAATACGGTTTCGGTATTTCTTCGTCATCGTCAAAATCAGAACAAAAACTTCTGATGAAATTAATGCCTTCTTCTTGATTCAAATTTTCGTCACCATCGTAATGATACACTAAAGAAATAAGGAATTCGTGCAGGATTCTCATTCTTGCGAATTTCGGAGCCATTCCGTATTTGGTATCCGTTTCCTGCAAATTACAAAAGTACATATTCATTACACACGTGAGCATCTCAATTATCAACATCGAAAGAAATATTCTCCAAACAAATTTACCTTTGAACGATGTTGTTTAGAAAATTTAGACCTGATTTCTTGTAATTTTTTTCCAGAACTGACTAATGCTGACTTTAAATGTATTATGGATAAATTCTTCTTCACATTTGCTAAATGAGTTTGGATTATTGGATGTTCTGGAACCGAAAAGTTTGCGTTACATTTTTTTTCAATTCAAAGAAAAAGGACAAGACACGTGGACGTACCTTCAGTAACACTCGGACTGCAAACGAAGAAAACTTCTCTAGTTTTATTCAGTCGTTCTTCAGTGATTACTTTGTGAATTTCTTTCAATTTATTTTGGTGATTAAGCTTAGTTAAGATTCTTCGAACCGATTTCGGACAAGGCGTACCCGTTGATACACCCAATTTTGTTTCCTCTTCTTTGATAACCTAGGGACGGGATAAATCAACAATAACACTTCGAAAATTAAACACAACAAACAATTCTTCTTACTCTCAACAAATCCGATCTTGTAGTAACTTGATTATTGTACAAATACTCTAAAATTATATTCATACGACGAAGCAAGCAAACATTTTCTTCAACAGGTGGGCCTTTTCTAGCAGCAGGTTTCTTAAGTTCACTCCTAGAAGAAGATGGTAAGAGAAAAGTAACAACCACACAAATCTTCTATAAATATTAAAACATGCTTACGACGAAGTTTGTTTAATTTTTTTCAGCGGACTACACTTCTCTTCATTCTCTCCGGAGGTTTTTCTTTTCAAAGACATTTCAGAAACATCCATAGCACCAGAATCTTCGGTTTCATTCTACAAATTTCAAAATACCATTCTAATTCTACAAATCCATTTTTCAAATAACGTTAAATTTGAAAGGTGATAGGAGAAAAACCCAGCGATAAATATAAACGTACAATTGAAGTTGTTGCTTCTTCACTATTGTTCGATTTTTCTGCGTTTTTTCTTGCCGCCACCTCGCTTAGAATAGAAGTTTTTTCAGGAGAACCTTCTTTGTTCATTGAAAATGAATTCCCGAGTTGTTGTTTCAAGCGCTCTCTCACTTGTTCTTCGAACTGTTTCGAGTAGAATCTAAAAACACGACCGTTTCAATACGTATTATTTTCTGCAAAATTCAAAAAACAAACACTTTGTTAAAAAATTTTACCTGTAATATCTCTGACGTCCGTTATCGAAAGACAAGCTTGTAATAATTTCGAGTTTTTTCAGAGTATTCATCATCAATCTAGCATTTAGTTTGTTCAATCCCAATTCAGTTCCAATTTCTGCCAACGACACTCCTTCAACACCTTTTTCATGAGTAACTTTGTAACACTGCACTATTAACGGTCTATTAGCCAAACGATTTCCTTCTAAAATCCCTTTAAACATTCGTAATAAAATCATAATAAATTACTTACAGTTTGAAATTTCAATAAAATGATAATGAAGCTTATACGAACCAGTTCGTTTTTCGTTCTCTTCGTCTGGTTCGAAAGGATGGAGAATAATCTCTGGATTGACATTTTCATCTTTTAATTTGACTACTCTGACAACTTTCATGCCTCCACTTTTCGTTACACAATCAGAATCTGATGAATCCGGATAACATTCTTTGTATGGAATAGTCTGCAAACACGAAATTGAAGAAAACACGCATACTTACAAATTACCAATAGCAAAACAAAAAAGGATAGAGAAATCGAAAATACAAACCTCAATCTTTAAAAAACGTCGAAATATATCCGATTTCGTCGCTTTACGTCCTTCGTTAGGAAACAATGTTTTCATCTCCAATATCGGCATACAATTACTGGATGACGATTTCAACATGTTTACCACCTTATACACCGCATTAGCCACATCACTAGTGTAAATTTTGTGAAATTTCGGCAAATAAAACAAAGTCGTGTTCGGTAACTTATGAGAGAAGTTCATCGTCTGAAAACAAATAACTTTTTAAAAACGAATTCCAAAGCGCACTTCAACTTATTTTCAAATTTGTTTACTTGAGCCGTGATCAGTCCGAATTTTTTCAGTCTGTTCCAGAAATAAAACGTAGGATTTGCTCCATTTTTGAGGAATTGTATTCCACTAGACACTTCTCCACACCCACGAGATCTACCAATTCGCTCTAGAATACAATAAGATATATCTGGTATGTCCGCTTCGGGATTCAATTTCTCAGCAAGAAGAAAGTGATTTCTAACATCTTGATTGGCTACAATAACCAACTGATTTGGATATCTGAGTAGAATATTAACATCATACATGAGCAATACTTGTTGGTTAAATTTTGAATGAAATATAAAATGAGTCAAACCGTTCATTAGCTTCGGAAAGTGATAATTTATGAACTTCATTCGTAACATCTATTCGTTCTTCATAAGTTGCACATGAGCCAACGATGTCTTTATCACGAACTAAGTGATGCGGGTAACACGCCGATGAGAAAGTGACCGGCTGAAATGATATGAAACAGTGAACTTACAATTATTTATAAAACGTTGATAAATCATAAAAATTTATTGGTACCTGAATAGCGTCCTTTTCTACAGCGGAAATATAATCCTCAAATCTTTTAAAAATTTGAGGTGTTTTACGAGGCTGCTTAATATTATACCAACGAACATCATCCAGAGACATCAATTTCTTCCATATAAATTCTTGAATATTACTGTCAATGGGTTTCAAACACCAATCAGGATTGTTTTTCAGTCTGATCCATAGTACTGCACAATGCATGAAACATTTCACACCGGTTGTCGTTTATAAATCTTTTTTTCCAACTTATGTAGTACAGAAGAGCTTACCGTCTAAAGTAATTCCATCCAATCCTTCCAAGGCGATTTCTTCTAATAGTATAGAAAAGTATCCACGGGATAGATTAGTTCGATTTAACCCATCCATAGTTGAAATTGATAATTCAACCCATTAGACTACATTCAATCTGGAGACCAATCTCATTAATAAAATATATAATAAACCAAGAAAAAATTTGGAGAAATCAAATTCAAATCAAGAAATTCAGCAAATGTACTGTGGTCGCTGGCTCCGCGTTCGCATTCACACACAACACGAGTCAATCCCGTCAATCCACCACCACCTCCCCACCTCACTCCACAGACCACAGACAGCAGAAACATCAACGCAACGGATGACGATTAAATGAACTATCTGAAATAAGCTTGAAATAAGTGGGAACGCCCCCTTCCCTAACCTGAAAGGGTAACTTTTGATCTATTATATTTCTTTTGTTCGTTTTGATTTCATTTTCATTCGCTTTTGTAATTATTTAAGAATGCTATACCATTCTTTTTTTATTAAATATTTCAAAATCTTTCAATGCAATGCGTATGATCGATTATAGCAGACACTTATCTGAAGTCTACTCTTTGTTTTTGACTTCATGAAACTTGACTTCAAAAAAATTGACTAAGCCTGCCTGTTGGTAATTGAAATGTTTAATTACTCGTAGAATAATTCAAAATAAAAAATCGTTTAGATACAATATGTTTAAAAGTACACGAATTAAAATATTATTCATATCATGGCTAGAATTAAAACGAAAAACGTGTTAAGGATGTACAAATACAAAAAATAGGTAATATCATTGCAGGTTCCCAAATGATCGAAAAATTAACAGAATAGTAAAATCACAGAATTTCTGTAAATAAAAAGGTACAAGAAAAATTTCAGACAATTATCACATCGTTACTTTTCGGTATGAGTTTCAAACCACTCTTTAAGTTTGGCCATATTTTTGTGTCGCCATTTAATATTATTTTCTACTTTTTCTAAAGCACGTTTCCTTGCGGCAGAACCGGCTCCAGCTTCTGGATACTTGGCAAAAAATTCTTTCATCTATAAAATTACAGTGATTATTAACAAACGCTCATGCAATGTTTTTCCGTATTTACGATGATTGTAAACTTTCGAACCTGAACAAGTCGAGTTTCCGTAGCAAATTGACTGGCGACTGTTGCCACCATATTTCCAAGGTATCGATCGTTAAGCGTGTATCGTTTTACCAAATATTCCCATTCATTTCTGCAATAAACAATTGTAATTAAAAAATTTTATTGAAGATGGAAAAAACAAATGCAAGTTGATTAAAATTGAAGGATACGTACCTAACGAAATCCCACACTACAGGCGAGGCAGTCGGATTTTGACCAGTTGACGAAATTAGAGAGAGAAAATCTTGAGATCGAACGAAACTTTCATTTTTTCCCAATTGTAAAAATCTAAGATGAAATAATAATTTCATGAGAATACGTTTAGTATTATTCATCAAATATCTAAGTAAGTCGCGTAAATTTAACAACAGTTCACCTAGTTAGGGTTGTAACGTTTCTACTAGCGCCCAGTGCTGTCATCATTCTCACTTTATCTTGCGGATTTCGCTCTAATAAAAATAGATTCCATAACTGTTCCCATTCTTGACTTTCACTTTGTTCGATACCTAAATAAAATACAAAAATAATTGAAACCAACAACGCACAGCAAATTATAAATTTGTTAAGCGCGACTAACCATAGTACATTATGATTTGTACTAATTCAGGATTCAATTTCATGGCAGGAACGTCGAGCCACTGTCGGAATAACTGAGTTGCTTGATTTAAACAAGTTACATTTCCTGCCAGGCAACCCAAATGTAGAATTTGGTATTGATAAGTTCTGTATTTTAAAGAAAAAAAAAATTATTAATAATATGAAGTTGTGTATAACTTTTTGTTTTTTACCTTTGAAGATAATCCATTCGATCTTCAATTTCCCACGACATTATTTTCAAGTCTTTAATCAACGAGTTGACGTATTTCTGTGAAAAAATTATTAAATTAACCACTGAATTGAAATTAGTATGGCGATATGTTTTCATAAAATACAAACCGTAAAAAGTGAATGAGCTTCGGTGCCGTATAATCTCTTATGCAAATTTAAAAATAAGGAATAAGCAACCGACCAAGGAGTATAGTGAGTTTCATTAGGTAAATACTTGGTCATCATTAAGGCATTTTCATACGGTACCGCTTCTGACTCAGCCAGACTAAATACATCGTTTAACAGACAAGCACGGTCGGCTGCATCCAGTACCTGCAGATATATTTAAGTGAGTGTAACAACAATCAAAATTGAGCAGAAACGAATCGAAGAATTCACAGATTTTTACCCGGTAATTGGATTCCAATACGTTTCTTAATTTTTCCCATGATTTGAGATCATAATTGGTAATATAATAACCAATGTTGTGATAATTAACTTTAACCCATTCCACCTTCTCTGGTAGTTTGAATACAATTTCATCATCAGTTTTCTTCATCCATATTTTGTGTATCGTTCTAGGTGAGGCGGATGTAATGAAAGTGATGGGTACTTCCCAACGGTAACTGAAATTTAATCAATTGAAAATATGAAGCAAAATTCAACCACTTAAATACACGAAGTTCGCTCGAAGAACAAAGTTTACTTGAAAGGACTTTCGGTGATATCGTATTTAACGGAATCATCTATAAGGTATCGTTTTTGAGTAAAAGTAACTGAATCATCCATTAACTTCACAGTTATTAGCGGAAAACCCATCTGTCTGGTCCATGTATCCATAAAAGTAGAAACGTTGATGTCACCCGAAAACTTATTCAAATGATTCCATAAGTCTATAGTTTCAGCATTGGAAAATTTAAACTCATTCAAGTATTCTGTAATTCCCCTGCGGAAACTGTCTTCGCCAATTGTTGCTTCCAACATACGTAACACTGAAGCACCCTAATACGAATGAACAAACAAGTTAAGAAGAAGAATAAACGATAAGCAAATTAATAGTAACATTTCAACTCACTTTATTATAAGAAATTCCATCGAATATTTCGGTGATTTGATCCGGATGAGAAACTGGTTGTACGATTGGGTGTGAATTCAGTGTAGCGTCTAATTTCAGAATTGGATATAATTGTTGAGATAGGAATATATTATCCTGAAGAAAAAAGAAAATGCTATTTCCGAAGTCAAATAGTCAGGCTAACTACATTAATCGATTCTATCTTACCAATTCCCAATTCGGGTGCACTTGAGCAGTTGCTTTATACGAAACAAAAGTAGCGAATCCTTCATTAAGCCACAGGTCATTCCACCATTTCATAGTAACTGAAAATAAAATTCGCGGAAATAATTTACAGACGCTAGGATACTAGAGATAAACATGAAAAATACGCTAACCTAAATCACCGAACCACATGTGAGCTATTTCGTGAGAAATAGTTAAAGCAACGGATAACTGGTTTCCGACAGAAGCACTTTCATTGGAGCACAACAATTTTGTCTCGCGAAACGTAATCAAACCCCAGTTTTCCATGGCACCAGAGACAAAATCAGGAATGGCTATGAGATCTGAGGATAAAATTCAATATTTTCAATATGACTGCTTGGTTGAATATCAAATTAACAGATGGTACGACGACCTCACTCACCTAGTTTTGGGAGCGGATAATCGATGTTATAATAACTGATATAGTAGTTAGCGGCGATTAAAGCAACGTCGGTGGCATATTTCACTTCATGAACGTGGTCTCTTCGGGCGTATACGGTGATAGGAAAACCTTTGTTAGCATAAACTGATTCCAGATGATCAAAATCGCATATAATAAAGCAAGCCAGGTATGACGACATAGGAAGACTAGTACTGAATTTCACTGTGGTTAAACCTGGTTCTGGTTTGTTTAATTCTTGATTCTAAAAAAGAAGTTGCCACCCACATAAAATCTAAAATATTCAATAGGAGAAATTGACAAAACAAATACTTACAATTTTGTTCATATTAGATAAAGCAATATACTCGTTTCCTGATGGTTTAACCAACTCAATATCATACTTCGCTTTGAAGTTGGGCTCGTCAAAACATGGGTAAGCTTGTCGCGCAAAAGTCGGTTCAAATTTTGTGGTAGCGATACGTCTGTATGGTAATGCAACGAAACCGATAATAACATAATGAAGTAAGTGTACAGTGTTCATAAAAAGGGATTCTATCAAAATCATACCTTTCTTGACCGTCTGCTGTTTTATACACACTTTGGTAGAAGCCGACGATTTTTCCAGTAAGTTTGCCTTCAAACTCCAAGTAAATTTTGTACGCGCCTGATTCCACATCTTCCTCAGGAATAATGACCCAAAATTCATTTTTATCGTATTCAAAAGCATCTCTGATTTTAATATCTGTCTGAGCTTCATTGTCAGCTGTAATTTTGGTTTTCGTAACATTCAATCCTTTTATATGGATGGAAATGTGGCTTTGAGTAGATTTCACGGCGATAGTAATGGTGAGTTTTCCCTTGAATAATCCTGTTCGCAGGTTTGGATGGAGAAGTAAACTGTATAAAACAGGTTTGACATCTGGAGACAAACGCGGTTTATCCCACGGTCTGTTTGGTATCACCTCCTGCAAAAAAAAATCACGTAATATAGACAAGATTTCAGATAGTTATTCAGGATATTTAGCTAAGAAAAACTTATTCTTCACGATAAACATTTCGTAAAGGTATACCACACCACCATAAATCGACACGCAAAGACACAAATTTGTAAAAACAAAAATTGAGGTTAATGATGTCAGTCATTATTCAAAAAAATATTCATCAGATCAATTTACTACTTAAAACAATCACCATACCTGACCCATAGCATCAATTTACTATTCGCGTTGTTAAATTATACATCAGCAACAAAATGAAAATCGAAAATGCTTCAACTTGAAGCTGTACAAGATTAGTGTTTAAAAGATGAATACTGAAATTATACTGAACTAGACTTGATTAAAAAGCATTTAAAAGATTTCGTTTCTACGTTTGGTTCTATTGTTTCTTATCAGAAGATTTTGAACAGTCACATCTTATTGTGAAGCTATTTACCAACTATAATCCCGATTATGGAAAATTCTGTAACCGTTGCAACGAAAACGACAAGAATATTCCTTCTCAAAGTATCCAAATCCTAAAAGAGATCAGGAAAATCCAATCCCCAAACACGAAATCCACACTTTTTTGAGGCACGTAATCAGTAATATACGTATTGAATCCAATATGCGTATGATCGTATTCGCGATAGGCTGTTTTCATCTTATCTTGTTTATGACAAGTTTCCAGTGAAACACAATTTTGAACCATTCAAAATGATTTCATTTCAAAAAAGAAACACGGTATTTATTCACGCAGGCGCTTGTGTTGTGTACTTCGATGGCTTCAAAATAATTATATAAAATAAATTTGACTCACCATTAATTAATAATAATAAATAATTTGGAAGAAGTAGCAAGTATAAGACGTATTAAACGTATTTGTAGGGGAACTGGGCTAGAATATTAATTTTAATTTGCATTCGGAACTTTTCTCTTCTCTCTTTACAATTACACCGAACGGCGAACACCAAATTAAACTAACAACAGAAATCAGAAAACCAAGTAAAATGTAAAAAGTGAAAACAATTTCAAAATCTTCAAAAATAACAAGAGTTTATAAAAGGTAGAGGGAGTAGAGTTTATCAATTTCATTCATGTTCATTGACGTAAACAGTAAACTGATCGTAGTAAGCGCAAGGCGCTACTGAGTAAGTACCTACTAAGTACTAACTACTGATTATTATTGAAATTTTTTCATTGGACTTGGGCTGCCAAAATCGAAACAATGAGTTTACTACTTTAATTTAATTTAATTATTGAGCTGTTGGAAATGCAGCTGCGTAGTTGAAATAGAAAGTCGTCATGATGTTGATCAAAGCTAATAGGTAGTCACAATTAATTTAAGAGGTACCCATAACATTTAATTTTTAGGTTAAATAATTATTATGATATGGATTATTTATAGATACATGCCTAGACCTACCATGGGCACAACATGAGCAAAAGCACCCAAGTACTTATTATACTAAAGTTATTTGTCATTTGGCTGTTAAATGAAAACATGAGTTCTATTTAATTCTTCATTTTTAAACTCATCATACAATTAATTACCTAGGCAGTGAATCAAAAGAGCTAAAAGCAAAAAAGCAAAAACAATACAGGTACTAACTCAGCATTCAGCAGTATCATGTATTGATAGTTTGATACCTACTCAGTGTATCAGTCAAACTCATCATCGGTACATGATGATTACTTACATACCTTGAGTATTTACTATTTTTGTTTCATTAGTTTCAATTTTAAAAGCTAAAATGAAACACTTACCAATTTTTCGCTTTTGGTTATCGTTCGAAAAGCCACTACACTTACAACAGCGATCAAAACACCCAAGAATATTACAACCTTCCAAATTGTACTTCTACAAGCCATTATCAAAGTATTTTATTTCTGGTCCTTCCTGCAGGATGTAGGCAAAAAACTAAATTTATTCATTTATTCACTTTGCAAAAAAAAATCAATATCGCTATTCATTTTTTTTTGCGTGTAGTGAAAGAATCTGATGCTAAATTCGAGAATATTGGAATATAACATACCTAAAATCTAGGAACGTTTACCTTGGAGGTTTGTCCAATACTGTATAGGTACCTAATTACCTGTACGATATATCAACAACCCGCGATCATCTTCCTATACCTAGTTATAGCTACACGAACTTCCAATCTTACGAAATGTATCAGAAAAAGAGTTCGTAGGTACCAGAACCTACGCTTTAATGAATTCAATTTCGGATCAAGCGATCAAACTTCCAACTCATCAATAAAACACTTTTTTATCACGCGATTTTTTGAAAATATTTAAACAATTTATGGCACCGCAGATAGCAGATGATGTTCTTTTGCTTACGTACTGGCTGTTAAAAGCGAATATGGACGTAGGTATCTACTTATTTTTCATATTCACTCTCAAGAAAAGTGGGGGTAACAAATTTTACTACTGAAATCATTGACAAATAATAATCAAGAGATAGAAAAATGAAAACGTCCTTCATCACTGTGAGTACTTATTGAAAAGTATCTTTTTATTGATCGATCCATACACCATTCTAAGCTTATGATAACCACTGGGAATTGCGCGTAGTTTGTTACAGTAGGTACCTATCTGCGAAATTGAATAAATAATAAAAACGAAATTTAAGTGGGTAAATTTATCAAATTCCGAAGTAGGTAGGTATTAGGTAAGTACTTACTAAAATGTACTCAGTCCTTGTTCTCAATCTCTTGATCCGCGTAAGTGATAGCATATATTTTATGTTGATTATTAATTTATTTTAGGCACATTGAAAAGAAAGTTACGCGTACGCTGTACAGTGAGCACACTGCCATGATATTACCAGTATCAGTATTGGGTGTAGAAAGGTACGTGTAGGTACCTACATATACCTACGAACTCAACTCATGACATGAGTTGATAAAACCGACTCCAGTCTTCATGGACCAAAATCAGCATATTGATACTATACTATTTCATATGAAATTGAACGTAACAAGTTACCGTCATTTCGAAACGAAGAATATTGTACCTACAAGTATAAATATGTATTGTTAGATTCTCAAAATTCGTATGCACGTTCAAACTTTCACTCTATTTGCTACTACTACCTGTTTAATTCGATATACATAGCATACTTACGTACCTAATGCGTGTAATGCATGGATTTTACATTTTTTTATCTAAGCATATTAATCGTTTTTAAGATAACTCAATGGGTTGTTGGTAAGCAAAGCATACCTAGTATAAAGAGGGACTTGATCAGTTGATGGGATATCAAGTTATTTCAATGAATTCAAGTTTCATTAATTTTAGAACTTACCTGTAGACACTGGGTATGGTTGTCAGTAAATTTAAATAGAAGTTACCCAATCAAGTGAAACAACAGTTACGATTCACTCTTTCTTATCAAATTAAATTGCATAAAAGGTGACATTTTTTTGATACAATGATCTAGGTACCTAGTACCGATCTTCTATCACGCAGTGATGCATGAACAACTATGGAAATGACGAAGTGTAACCAGTATCTACCTTATTCGATGGTCGAAGTGAATTTAATTGTCTTGACCTGTAACGCATTCGTATTCCATCGAAGCGGCAACATTTTTCAGATTCAACAATTCATCAGAATTTTTTCATTGATTTTCATGAGAATAAAAATTTTCAATCAGTTTATTTAGCTATGGTTTTTTCCCGAAGCCGAAATCCCGAACGGACATTTTCCCGAATAATGAGATATTTCAAATATCTATAGACGGGGTTTTAATTGCTATAATAGAATATAATTAACAAATAGGTACACGCTAAAATTAACCGATTAACTAGCTACCTAGGTACCTATACCTACATTACATACAGCACCACAACGGTTTGTTAGGTAGTTATAGTAGTGTAATAACACATTAGTTTTACTGACTTAGGCTTTTTAAGGCGATTATTTATCCACGAATTGATTATAATTTTTTATTTTCATTTTAAACAAGCATCAATCATTGTTTTGAAAGCTAATTCTCCTTTTACACCGATACTTTCATAGTCTGGAATGGTGTTTCTAATATTGCGTAACCATGAAACAATACTGGGGTATTCTGAAAAATCGTAACCTGCAGCCTGAAATTACGTTTGAAGGTTTAGTTATTTATGTTACCTACTCCGTACATACAATGAATAAGAAAGCTTACCTCCAAACTACTGACTACAGTGATGAGAGATATGTCAGCAATTGTTAGTTTTTTTCCAACTATAAAATTTGAGTTACCGCGTTTCAAAATTTCACTAAGAACATTCATAGCATCGTCTAGTTTCGGGGTTTTCGTAGGATCAGTTTTACCCGTGAATAGAATGGGTATCTAATTAGAAGTGAGCAAAAAAGTAATCAGAAACAATATTTTTCATAATAAATGTACATAGGTACATCAATACTCATCATAGGTACTGATATTGTATACCATATCCACTGGTAGGTCTAGGTATCTGTACTACGTAGGTACATTAATTAGGTAAATACTTATTATTATTCTTATTATATAGGTACTTACATATTATACTTACGATATAATCACTGGCTCTCCGAAAAACTGTTCCCAAATCGAAATCTAATACTTTATCGACCTCCAGTCTTGTATAAAAATCAGAAGGATATAAATCACTTTTTTCAGCATACTTGGCGAGGAGGTATTTTGCGATAACACGACTAATTGAACAATGCGTCCAAATTAAAAAGAAATATTTTCCCATTAAAAGACAAATTTAATTTTACCTTTCCCAAACGACGTATCCATCGTCATCTACCAAGGTGGGAACTACATGTTGAGGATTCATCTAATGAAAATATTCATTTCAAATGGATCTGTTAGTCTAAATTATTTTTGTTTATAGTTTGTAGGTATTAATTTGATCAAAAGTAATGTGAAGATATACCTGAAGGAAAAATGCAGTTTTCGTTTCTCCTTTCTTAGGACTAGTAAGTATCAATTCTAGTTTGATATTCAGTATATTTGCCAAAAGAATTATAGTCCTACAAGGTGGACTCGATTCTGTGTAGTATAATTTCATATTGTAATAAATGAAATTATTCGCACTGGAAACACTTGAAATCAATTAACACAATATCACTTGATACTGAACAACAGCAACACACTGATGTTTTACAAGTTTTACTCTGAGAAGTGAAAATTTTGGCGAGAAAGAAAGGAAAAAAATTATCAGTTGAATAGTTTTTTTTTTTTTAAATAGTACCTACTTCACAGGATGATAACACGTATAGCCATAAATTAGGAATGTTGAAAAAAAGTAAAAAAAAAAAAAAAAAGTGGCAGCGCAGTAAATAAAATATCTTGCTCAGAAGCATAAATAAAATGGTCGAATTGAAAAAAAAACATGATTGTGTCACATATACCACATACGTTCTCAAAATATTCACAAGAGCTTTCTACTTTTTGACAGATACAACTCTTGACATACTTCATTCAAAGGTATATCGCTAACTGGAGGGATGGCATCAGGATGCGTTGTTACTGTTTCATACTTAGCGTACGAATCCGTCATAATACTTAAATCATTTGATTTTGGTACTAAGGTTAAATTCAAAGCTGGATAAAAAATAAATGCCACTGCTGCTAAAGTTGTACATGCATGAATCGGCACTGCGACAGACCAGTACTTCTGTGGTAAAAACGTAAATCCCATGTATTCTAGAGCGATATCAGGAAGCAGAGTCCAAATCAAATATAAACCCCAGGCGGAGTTTGATGCCAAATATAAGGCAAATCCATAATTAGCTCGACTTGACGTTGGTGTAGGTAAACTTTGCGTCATGATTATGAAGTAGTGTTAAAAATGATCGTATTTGTATTCCTCTGCAATTTCAAAAGTTTCAATGACGTCGGTGAGGGTTTTGACGTTTTCCAAAATTCCATTTATACTGGCGCGCAAGTTGCTAACGTTCGACGATTGAAGATCTCTAATGCATAAAAAATGCTACATTAACGAAAAAATAAAATCAAAATATCTACATAGAAATTCAAAGAAAATAGCATCAGTACATTGTTAAAACTTTTCCATCGACGTTTAATCTTCGAATAACGCTACCCGGCTCTGAATCAACTCTAAGGGAATTGTAAAGTACTGCAGCTCTACTATCAGACTCAGTCGTGCATTTGAAATTTCTAAAAAAGAAAAGAAGTATCTATGTCACACAATGAACAACGTTTCAAAAACATACGAGTAAATAAAGAACTGAAAACGTACATGGAATACTTGAGAGAAGTTTGATCAGAGTTTTCTGTCATTTTAACATAATTTCAACGCAAAAAATTACAAACATTCAATTCAAATTCGAAAAGTTCTACAAGTTGACGAAAATGAAAAAATTTTTTTTTTTTCGTTATCAGTAAATAAAGCGCTTTAAAGCGCGTTACCAGTGTTGTTTCATTCATCAAAAAACCGGCAGTTTTGAACTGAATCTGAATGTTCATTATTTTTACGTTATTCATCAATTCTTTGATGATAATAATGAAAATCACACATTAAATACTTAAATCAGGAATCAATCATGATTTTCAGCCATAAAAAACTTGAAGGTTTAGGAAAGTTAAGTTTTTGAATGTTCAACTTTTCAAATGTCGGGAGGACACTTGGACAGTATTCAATTTCGAATGATAGATTTCTTGCACTGAAAACTTTTTCAACACGTGTTTTCAGTTGACTGAGATGAGAACAACTGAGAAAAGCAAATCTTATCAAATTTTGATCCTTCTATGAATAAAATGTCTTTAGTTTAGAAGTTATGAGCACTCAGAAAATATATCACTCAATATCGTCTTCTGACGACGAGGAGGATTACGAAGGGATTGATGTAACTGAGCAGAAATCCACTGGTGGAGTTGTAAGTGTGAAGACAGATACATTGAAAGACATTTTATCCAAAGTAAGTATTTGATTTCTTGGGGCTCTTAAAATCTTTCTTTTGATGGGTGGAATATTGTGCGTTTAATACGCCAACTGTTTCTCCTGCCACTCTAGTGTTGAATTCTTTCGTCACAGGTTAAAGGTGTAAAGTATGACTTTGGAGAAGTAGCGCGATCATCGATCAATTCAATTTTGTATTCAAATGAAATAAATGAAGAGGACGAGATTTGGTTGCTACAGACCCCAAAAGAGGTAAGTAAGTATAATGTATTTTTCTTGCAGGTTTTATAATAGTTCCTTTTGTTAAAGAGTATTCAACTTACTACCTTTTTGTAGGTTAAACTAGATTCACTGAGAGAGACCGATCTAAAGTTGGGTAATTCCACTCAAACGATTTTAAAAGCTCGCAAGAAAGAAAGACGCTACAATGCGCATACAGTTGAATGTGCTTCTGAAGAAGTGAGCTGTGTACTTCCCAGTGTAAAAACTCAGTCTTTCAGTATGAGTAAGTGTTTTGTTTAAGACGCCCGTTACCTACATAATTTTTTTTTTAAACATAGTGACTATGTTTTCATATTTGTTGTTTATAGACGTATATCCAATAATGGGCAGAATAATTTTACAAGAAGATGTTCAAATTGATAGAAAAGATAAAGACTCGGACGAGACGTTGACTAATTCTTCTATCCTTTTAGAATCTAGTGTGAATAGCTGCGCCATAAGCCAAGCATCCGGTAAGTATATTTTGGAAGCAATAACTACCTGGCTCAGAATACTCGGAGAAAAATCGAAAAAGGTGTCTTCCGTAGGTTAACAGGGTTTATGTCAAACAATATATCAATTAAACTACTCTGTTTGCAGACGCAGAAGTAGAAGCCAAACCGTTGAAAAAGAAAAAGAAAAAGAGTTTAAAACAAGACAGTATTTTAAATCAATAAAATAAATCATTGTAATCATGGACGGCTACTTAATTTGTTACTATCTACGTTAAAGAATTTCAAAAGCCGATGCCACAAACAGATAATAATAAATATCGCTAATAAAAACATTGTACAAGCCAAATATTCAACTTAGATAGAAAACTTGGTCAGGTAAACAATAAATAAAGGTTCTTTTTTAAAATAAATGTTCAATTGTCATTTATATTAGATAGGTTGTTTGATAATGTTGATGCAGTTGTTCGTCGATGGTACGAAAAATCCATTGCTATGTGAAAACACTCGAATCATTTTTTGTGCCAATGGAGTGGATTTGTAAGAGGGGCTGGAAATAAATAACTAGACGAATTAACCCTGAATTCAAGGTTGTTAAGTACCGTTATGCAGTATGTTGGTCGTATCCAATTATCAGCAAATCTTTTACCTGAGTGAGGTATTTTTAACCGGTTAGGATTCATCGCAGTACCTATATATTAAAGGGGTTGTTTCCAATTTAAGGAAAGGATTTGTTTCATTTGTTTTAGTTCTAGTCCATGCTTGCTTGCTTGTTTACCGCGCGACTGTTTTGTTCGTTAAAGTTCAGTGTTTGTTCACTTGCTCAGACGCGCATCGAATTGGTAAGCAGTATATTTCAAATAAGATACGGTGCTTAATAAGTATAGGTAAATATTTAAGGTTTATTTGTGCGCAAACTGTTGGGATGATGTAAAATTAAATATTCATTAGAAAATTTGATTAAATTTCATTTTAATAACGTTTTTGGAGTTTTTATGTACCTGGTCCTACCTAACTTTTTTGTTTGTAGGATACATAATTTATTGCACAGATAGAAATGGAAAGCTATAAATTAGTGCTGTTGCTTGCCGTTTGTATGACGCTGTGTTATGCAAAAGTTGAAGCAGGAAGTGACGCAAACAATGTTAATCCTTCGGAAAAATCAGCAAATTCAACAGCGGCTGCAGAAAAACAACCCAATCCAGGGTCTGCACAGTTATCATTAATTCCAAGTGAGTATAAAATGACGAATAGTAAAATCACTTAAAAATACAATTGACTTTTATTCACCCTTGAAAAAATTTCATTAGGTGATTTTACGTGGAAAACTGGTTTTGGACAAGCACTGATCATTATAGGGGCTACGGCATTTAGTTTTGTAGTAGTAGGAGGATTAACACTACTTTTCGCTCCCCTATTTGGATATAAAGTGTGCTCAATTTTGGGAAATTGCGATCCCTCAGTGACACCTTACTCATCGGGGCAATCAAATCCGTACTACGCGGATAACACTCAATCCAACTACAACTACCTTCCCTACGCCGCTTATCAAAAGAGGTTGGTTATTGAAATATTTTGATCAATGAAGGTCGCTGTTTATTGATATATTTAAACTTTTTTCAGGTCGATTGATCAAATTCAACCCATTTTAAAAACCTTGGCTCAAGCATATGAGAAATTAAGTTGATTCAACCAGTGATAATTTTGTAAAATAGTAATTATTGAAATTTTTGTCAAGTTCTGTCTAAAAAGTAAAATACAGTCTCAGAAAAAAAAGCGTCAATCTATTTTAACGACTTACTTGTTTATTAAAAAATTCGCAATTAATTCAACGCAAAATTTATTATAGAAGATTACAATACATAATAAAAACATGAAAAAGACGGAAAATTTACAAATAGTAAGTGTTAATACGTAAAAGTTGAATTAATCCATCGTAAAAATCCTAGCACCGATATCTTTAATAAGCCAGTCGATTCCTTGCAATAAATTTTCACCGGTTATAGCACTACATTTAATAATACGCCAGTGATGAGTTTTGATGTTGTCTAAATCCAATACCTAGAACAGCATTTTTTATTAGATACATGAGGACAATTTAAATTATTACAATGTTTAGAATGAAATAGTTTACTTGTTTTATTTCTTCAGGAGATAAGGCTCCCGGTAAATCTTGTTTATTAGCAAATACCAGTAGAGTTGCTCCCGCAAGTTGCTGAAAAAAGAATCTACGATAAAAATTGTTAAGAATTGACATAATTTTCGCGACATTTATAAATTTTATGACTTTTGAAAGGTGGCTTGCCGTATTTTGCATAATGATTCATGTAATGAGAAGGAATCGAAGGCTTGTTAAGAAGAAAATCTCTTCTCAATTCTTCCGTCATATTTGTACGTATCTGGCCGGTAAACTGGGGAATTTTCCGGTTAAAATCACTTATTTTTTCCAAAAACCGGTTTTCTTTTTCAACTTTTGCCCGTTTTCTGCGCAATGAGTACATCCTCAAGTTGTACGATCGGTTAGCAGGCACTGTGGGTTTGGAAAGTTTATTCATTTCTATTTTTTTATTTTCGACCCGCCATTTAGAAAACGCATTAGTCTCATTTTCCACATAAAGAGCTCGAATTATATCAGGATTATGAAAGTCCCAGTCTCGTTTTCTTTTAGTGGTTAATACACGCATATCTGGAATCATTTCATGATAATCGTATTCCAAAACTTTCATCACTTCCACGGTACTTGATTTTTTTTTAGAAATTAAATCTTCAAGCGAATTACTATTAGTTTCTCTTTTAGACGAGGGCGTAATTTTCACAGATGGAACATTCGAACTTCTGGTTTGAACAGAAGACGAAATTGTTCCAATTTTAAAACTTGAAGTTTTACTTCGAGAAGAAGCTGAATTTTTAATGGTTGGCGTCGCGGGGGTCGTCAATTGTAACACAGTGGCAGCTTTCGGTTTCCGATTCGTTTTCGATAGTTTTTCATCCGGTATTGGAAGCAAGCCATCTTCATCATTCAAATCAGGTATTGGTTTTTTAGTTCGCTTCACATCTTCGACGTTGCGAGTCGTCATGTACTAAATGGCAGTTCAAGTTGAAAATGCTCCAAAGACTTAATTTACTTAGCAATTAATAAAGCCATTCTGAAAACAATAGCTATAAAAACGAGTAATAGGTGCGTACCTCTTCTTGCAACAAGGAATGTAATTCTTCTGCACAATCTTCTAACCTTCTTTTATCTGCGCTATCCACAACCCAAATAACACCATCGGTGCATTCGAAATAATTTTTCCAATATGATCTTAAAGATTTTTGACCACCAACGTCCCAAATGTTCAATTTGAAGCTAAATAATATTTTTTTAAATTAGTGTGTAATAAATAAGGTTTTATTCGAATTTTAAAATCTAAATTCATGCCTACTTATCATGGTCCAGCGTCTTAATATTGAAGCCAAGAGTGGGAGATATAGAATGGATATCTTCTCCATTGAAACGTTTTAATATTGTGGTTTTTCCAGCATTATCCAGCCCGCTGAAAGTGTTATAAGGAAAGCTGTCTTATCAATGTTACGCACGTAAAACAAGCTAAATGATATAGGTAAAGGATACAGGAGAAGTAATCTCATTTCTTTCTCTTTCTTCTTCATCTTCTTAAGTACAGTTAATAAGCCCATGTTGTCTTTCTTGTGGTAAACTTCAAAGGTGTTAGCTTCAATAACATGAAAAATAACAGAAAAATCATAGAAAAATTACACAATTTATAAAGCCATCATAGAACTACTTTTGGTGTAAATATACCTTCGTAGTGGAATTGAAGTTCGAAGTTTTTTCCTGAATACTGTACTCTATCACACCATTCAACCGTCAGTTTTTTTTCCAATCGCAGCAGCCATCGCAGATGAAATTCGAGTTATCAGTGTTGACTTGAGAACTTTTCCTATCACAAAAGTGGTTTATTACATTTAATTTGAAAGAATTTTCTCAATAATTTTCGAGAAGACGCGAACATCCATCTATGAAATTGAAATGAACGTAGGTAGTGAAGTAAATTGGTGATAAAAAAAAATAAATAAGAAATTAAAAATACGAAAACTGATAAGAAGAAAAGCTCGGGTCATGTCATGCATGTCATCGACTTGTCATGGTCATGGCATGACATTTGGCAACTTTGGCTAGTCTGGTGTTTTCAAATTTATCAGCTTGGCAATGCTGTAACTGTAGCTAGCAACATTGTGCTTGTGTTGTGTTTTTTTTTTTAAAGAAAAAATAGAAAACCACATGGAGTGAAATGTGAATTGTGAAAATTGGTGTACAGTTCGGAAATTTTAATTGTAGGAACGTACGAAATAATTATATTGCACTGTATTCATGTAGTGCTTGCATTCAATTCTTGAATTTATTTTCAACCGAAATGGTACGTCCATTACTTATTTTGAAGGTTTTTTTTTCGTTCAACTAACACCCTTTTTATCAACGTTATCTCTTTCATTTGTTCCTGCATGATATTTATCTACGTATATTATTTAAAATATTCCGTCCTGAAACACATCGTCTTGACTGTTGTTACTACCTGTATAAGGAGTACATTTTCTACTTAATTTTTTACTGAAAATTGCATTGTTTTGTGATTAATTTATTATTTTCAGACGCTATTAACGGTGCTTTTTGAACATGCCGTTGGATACACACTTTTCGATGTTGTCGAATTTGAAGAAATTGGGGCCTTTCTTCCACAAGTAGAACAGTCAGTTACTGACCTGAGTAGATTTAATAAGGTAGTGAAATTATCTGCATTCATACCTTTCAACACCGCAGTAGACGCCCTCGAAGCCATCAATAGTATTTCAGAGGGTAATTACATATCTTTTATTAGTTGAAGAGCTCATTTGTATTGATAATAATTTTTCTGTACAGGTATTGCTCCTGAAAGTTTAACTTCCTTTTTGCAAATAAAATTCCTCAAGGGTTCGAAAAAATCAGAACGTACTCTAGGTGTAGCGGATTCCAAGTTGGCTTCAAATATAGCTGAGTCTATCGGAATAAAATGTACCTTCACTGGTGTTGTTCCAGAAATTATCAGAGGTATGTTTAAAAAGTACCTACTTGGTTTGAAATTTTATAAAATTCTGTGTGATTTACCGTTGTTTTTAATTTTAGGTATTCGTTTCCATTTTCATAGTCTGGTAAAGGGGCTTACTGCCAAAACTGCTGGTGTAGCACAACTTGGTCTTGGTCATAGCTACTCCAGAGCTAAAGTGAAGTTTAATGTTCATCGAGTTGATAACAATATAATTCACAGCATTGCATTGATCGACCAGTTCGATAAAGATATTAATAAGTTTTCCATGAGAATGAGGTAATATTTACCTACGTATTTTTGAAGTTGGAAAAAAAAATTCTGATATTGAATCACTAATCTCTTTTTTGCCATTGTAGAGAATGGTATTCCTATCATTTTCCAGAATTATATAAAATTGTTCCGGATAATTATTTGTACGCGAAAGTGGTGCAGTACGTTGGAAATAGAAAGGAACTCACCGAAGAAAAATTGGATGAATTGGAAGAAATTGTCATGGATTCAGCTAAGGCTAAAGCCATTTTAGATGCGGCTAGAAGTTCAATGGGTATTTAATACTATTAGTTCATTATTTTTATTAGTATTAAATTTTCAAGTTCCGAGTACATTTTGTAAATTTATAGGTATGGATATTTCTCCGATTGATTTGGAAAATATTTTGAAATTTACGCATCGTGTCATTGGCTTGGCGGACTGCCGTGCTTCAATTTCTCAATATTTGAAAAATGGAATGTCTACGGTTGCTCCAAATTTGACGGCTTTGTTGGGAGAGCAGGTGGGCGCTCGTTTGATATCGCATGCTGGCTCTTTGACAAATTTAGCCAAATATCCTGCTTCAACTGTGCAAATATTAGGAGCGGAAAAAGCATTGTTTCGGTAAAACGAATTGAATAATCAGCTTATAAAACTTTCAACAAGTTTTTGATGTATTTATATTAATTTCACGAAATGTACAGAGCGTTGAAGACGAGGTCAAATACCCCCAAGTACGGTATACTTTTCAATTCTACATTCATAGGACGAGCCAGTACGCAAAATAAAGGCAGAATTTCAAGATTTTTAGCCAACAAATGTTCAATAGCATCCAGACTCGATTGTTTTGCTGGTAATATTCGTTTTAAGCATCTTTGAAAGTAACCGTGGTGAATGTTATGCAATTTTTCGAATTCTTCTGCTCAGAAACAAACGTCAATATTTTTGGCGAAAAATTACGTCAACAAGTGGAAGATCGTTTAAAATTCTTTGAAACTGGTGACTTACCACCAAAGAATATCGACGTTATGCAGGAAGCATATGAAGAATTTTCCGAATATCAAGTAATTTGTTGGAGTTTTTCTTTGTCTCATTAGTATTATTATTTGAAATTATTCATTGAATTTAATTCTTTTTTGCCAGAAAAATTTGAAAAAAACCGAAAAAAAGAAGAAAAAGAAGAAAGAAGCAGACGCAGAGGAAGTTATTGTTGAAAATGGAACAGAGAAGAAGAAGAAGAAGAAACGGTCCAAGAGTGAAGCGGTGGAAGAAGAAGTTGAGAATAATACCGTGGAAGAACCTGAGGTACCGAAAAAGAAAAAGAAAAAACATTCTAAAAATGAATAATCTAATGGTGTTTCTTTTTTTTTACCATTCGTCTATTGTTTGTAATTTAAATATAATGTTTATTTCCAAAATTCCTTTTCTCTCTCATATGCTCGGAAAATTCTTGGATGTTGATTATGCTCTTTGGTTGCACTCACGAGCTTCTACTGGAATCTTCTAATGCAATAAAAATGGACGTAGTTATCTGGCTTAAGAAAGCCGTATAATAAAATTTATTTACAATAAAGTTTTACAAAAGTCGATCACTTGAAGGAAGTACGAGTAAGTACTAGATAGTAGAATTTAGACACTTCACGTTGAATCAGTTCATCTAGGAATACGATCGAAGTGTAACATTCAAGTATTCATTCAATGAATACAGGAATACTGTAAGGTTCTTATTGTATTACGAAATATATTATAAAACAGCGTTTTTATAATTTCAATTACCAATCATTTGCATCAGAATTGAGCTGAGAGAAGAGAACATCTTTCACTTTAGGACGAGGATTTTCTTCGATTTCAGTTTGGATAGCACCAGTTTGACCCAACATCCATTCCAATTCTGTGAAATTGATTCTTAACATGAAAAATTGAATGAAGAATTTAACTATCCATGAAAAAATACGAACCTTCGACTGAAATATTATCATAAAAAGTTTCTGCTCCGATAAATTGCTTAACCATATTTCCTTCGTAATAAACAAAAATTGTGGGTAAATTTTTGTCAGGATAATTTGGAATACAGGTGGTCGAAATGCTTTTCAAAAACTTGGTAGATCGAAATTTGAGAGCTAATTCTTCTAAATGTTGATTTAACAAGGCACATAATGGTATCCTAAGAAATAAAACGTATTATTATTCTCTGGTGTAACATCGTACATGAAGTAGAAATGATTACTCATCAAAAACGGCAGTACAATACACACCCTTGTTTATACAAATGTAAAATGACGTAAACTTCAGGTCCAGCCTTATTAACTTGTTCAACATAGTCAACAGCGCTTATTTCCATAACATTCCCATATTTCGCTTTTTCAGCCAGAGCTTTCAGTTCAGCAATTCGTTGATTTCTGTATTTCAGTAAAATTAACTCGTCTTCCTCATCTTCTAGCTCGTCCAACTCGTCTAAAGTCATGTCTTTCATTTCCTTTTCATCTACAAACAGTCAAGCTAAATGAATACCGAATGTCTCTTTCTAAAGCAGAAAACAAGAAGAATAATGATTACAATAATCGTACTTTGATTCTTTTGAGATATTGTGGATTCAACTAGATTAACGATATCACTTTCTGTAATTTCTTTTTCTTTCGGAGGGATAATTCCTTTACTTCGAAGAATATCGTTCCATTCAGTATCTTCATTAGGATTCTAAAGAATAACAGTAATCATTTACTATCAACATCTATGTTTAGTTTACTATAAACAAGTCATCTTGAAACATATTTTGTGGCAGGATTTAGAAGACGTGTGAGTGTAGGTACGTGTTTAATAAGTGTGTAAAAATCTTCTTCGTAACTTACTTGCATTTTTTAGTTTGTAATCGATGAAGTTTTGAAAAGTAAAAAAGCTCAAATGCACTGAACTGTTGCACTTGTAACACTTTCTGCGTTATCACTTTTATGTGAATTCCCTCTTGATACCAAAAAAGGAATACGTTGATGGATTCTAAATTTAGTAAGCGAAACACGGTTGGAAACACGAACACAAATTAAGAAAGGTTTTATTACATTAATGGGCAGTGCGCTTTTCAAGTAAGTAGTGAGCTTTTACGGGGGATTTTAATCAAAAAAGTATGAATCAAGGCTTTAAAAGTTAAAACATTTACGATAAAATTACGAACTCTTTCAGCTTTCACAATCGTTATCACTCTGATTCATGTTATGTTGACAACGTTGGCAGGGTGAGGTGAGGTGAGGTGAGGTGGTAAGGCATATAAAAAAATAAAAAATTGCACTTTAGTTTTTTCTGCGGTAAATTGTAGTAAATTTCGTAAATTTGTTGATCATATCTCCTTCTCTTTTTGTTTGGGCATTTTTCATTGTGGCATTGTAACTATAATCACCGCTGTTTTTCTTTTAATCACTCGATTCGATTTTTTTTTGTTTTGTAAATTTTTACAACAACTGCAATTTACGAATCGCAATCGCCAATCGAGAGAATGGAGAAAGGTTTTCATTTCTAATTATGAATTAAATGATTATTCAGTTTCAGGTTTTAAATTACCAACTTCATATTTTTGTTTGAATGTTTTAAGCTACGGAATAGCATTCTTAAATTCAAAAATATTCTGGTAGAATTTTCATTTAATGATTTGGTGAACCGACTTCTCTAATATTGTGAAGATCAAGTACTAGATTCTTCAATAGTACAATAGGAGGTAAGTTTTTCTCTCTCCAAGTTTCTGTTTGTTGTTACTGTGCTTTTTTCGTACCGTCTCTAAAGAATGCTACTCCTCATTAAAGAGTATATTTGATATTCATTACATTTCCTTGTGCCTAGGTGTTGGATTATTAGTGATTATTTTTCATTTGCTAATATTGTTTCTCTTCCCTATATTTGATACATTGAGAAAGATTCCAGGATTCTGTGTTATGGCCTGTAATGATAAAGGTTACGAAATGTACAGCAAAAATGATTGGATGAAGAAACTAGAAAATATTCACATTCAACGCACAGATATGAATAAATTGATCATGAATTATCTTGTTACTGGTAAGTATAATTTGAATGTGGTTTTCTTTACTGCCTCATTGATATTATTTTGTTCAATTTAAACTGTATAGAGGGTTTCAAAGAAGCAGCAGAAAAGTTTCAACAGGAATCTGGCATTGATCCACCGATAGACTTGGACACCACTGATAATAGAATTAAAATTAGAGATGCTATCCAAAGTGGTCGAATCGAAGAAGCAATAGCGTTAGTGAATCAGCTACATCCAGAATTACTAGATAACGACAGACATTTATATTTTCATTTACAGGTACGCCATTTACTTCTTATTTTAATATTTGCTCTTGGGTGTTTTCTCATTTTTATTGGTATTTCCATTTAGCAATTGCAACTAATTGAACTGATTCGGGAAAGTAAAGTTGAAGAAGCTCTTCATTTCGCACAAGAACGACTTTCTGAGGCCGGAGAAAATAATCCAAGCATATTAAACGAATTGGAAAGAACTTTAGCTTTGCTCGCTTTTGAAGAACCTTCTAAAAGTCCTTTCAGTGACTTACTGAATCAATCTCATCGTCAAAAAGTAAGTTGAATTGTAAATCCGATCAACGCACCGTTATCTTAATATGTGCACGAAAGTGAAAAACGATGATTGTTCCAGATCGCTAGTGAATTGAATGCTGCTATTTTAAAAATGGAACATCTTGAATCACCGGTCCCTAAACTGTTCAATTTAATGAAAATCATCTTATGGGCTCAAGATGAACTCGACAAGAAAAAAGTAAAATATCCTCACATGACTGATATCGGATCTGCCACTATTGAAGGCTCTAAATGACATTTAGAGGAAACGTCCATCATGGAATCGCGAAGTCCAAGCAACAGTATCGAATATTAATGTTTATCGAGGGTGTGTGTAACAATAAGTACAATATTAGTTGAATTCATTTTTATTTGTATGTTACGTTTCTTTTCAAACATTAAATTGTTAATACAAGTGGAATATTCAATGTACGCGTCCATACTAAATCATGTGTCTATAATGAATTGAGTTTGCATTTCTTTTTCTTTTGTTAAAGTTAAAACTATATCATTTTACGAATTTGAAATTTTTTATTTTTATTATTTTTTTAACCGAAAGAAATTTTATAAGCTGCTTCAATGTTTTTTTTTTTTTTTTTTTTCATCGAATGGCTATTTTATACATTTTATATCTACTACGTACTTGAAATTTCATGTCGTAGGATATACGTAATATCTTCTCATCTTGAAAAAAACTGTTATTTTATAGTTTTCTTCTAAATGGAAAACGTAACCGAATGAAGCTATTACAATTTCTGTACTTGAATGGGAACTTGATAGAGAAGTGTTGAATGATGAAATTAAATTTTCCAGCGTAAAGAATGCCTTTGTAAATAGGTATTAAAAACTAATTTACCACCTATCTCCAAGTTATGTGTTAGTATAAGCTTAATAAGGTACAGCGTGTCTATAGGTACAGCAACTTATATATTTCTTTTATGTTTTTAAAAATTATCATTTCTTCATGAATAGATGATAAGTTCAATGTAGTATGTGAATAATTATATAAATTGATGTTTTTTTGTTTGTGTCAAACTATTGATTCTAAATTATGCCTTTTAAATTTTGATACACTTCTGTCTTGAATGTCTGTTCGACATTGGGGTAGCTGATGCTACTAATTGGTATTTCTCAAAATTCCCAGTGAAATGACCATTATGTAATGTTGTAAAATTAAAATACCAATACTAAAAATGCTCCAAGTTGAGTATTATTTGTTTATGAACAACTTCATGTGGACTGTTCGTGAAGTATCAGCATGCGCGTCGTTTCTAATCCCGCACGCTACGTTAATAATTATCAGTCATTTTTATTTACGGCAAATCGGTTATGCAACTTTTCTAACACCAAAAACTATCATTCGCCGTTAGCGGGATTTGATTCATTAAAATAGGTAAGGTAGGTCTAGGTACCGAAGAAATGTACGCTTTTTTTGAACATACAATAAAATAATGACACAAAATCCAATTTCTCTTCGATGTCAAACTTTCTATACCCACAAAAAAAGAAGAAATTTACGACTGTTACGAAAGTTTGTTCTTTTTATAGTGGCTTTTGGCGAGTTAGAAAACTTTATGTCACCAAAAAAATGAGCGAAGAATTCAACGCTAGAACATGATTTTTTTAAATATTCAACTGATGCTCAGTGACGTACCGTTGGGGGGAGGGGAGAGCGAGCTCTTGAACAAAGAAAATTTTCACTTCCGAGGTGAGAAAATCGAATTCTTCAACACACTACTCTGGGGAAAATTTGACAGTTGGAATTGATTTTTTTCAATAAAAAAAATTCAAGTTGATAACGAGAAAAATTTTTACTTCTAAAACTGAGAGAATAATTATTCATTTTTCCCACTAACGTTTCATTCTGTTTCCAAAAATTGAAAATAGCAAAAAATACAACCTTTTCAAGTTGAAATTTAAATTTTTTGAAGCTACATAATATACAGGGTGTCTGGTGAGTGGTCTGCCAAACTGAAAATTTGGATATAACCAGGGACCACTAAAAAAAA
>FIZT01041868.1:0-16827 GCA_900065295.1 Paracoccus marginatus
AAGCGAGGGAAAATTTTGGGAAAACAGTATTTTTTTGGTCAATTTTTGCCATTAAAATTTCGTACAAATTTCGTAAATTTCGAACTTTTTCGACGTTTTTTCGTACTTTTTTGGGTCATTTTCAAATTTCATGTTTTTTTCGCAAATTCGTAGTTTTTTCGTTTGGTAGACACCATGATTTCTCAAACGTTCTGCTTTTGCTTTTGGTATTTTCCTGCTTCCGTTTTTGCTTCGTTTCCTGTAGAAAACCCTACAACCAAAATTTAAGCCTCTGAAGTAAACTTGGGGGAGCAATTTTTCGAATTTTGAAACCATCCCCCGAACTTTGGCTTTTGCTTTGAGCTTTTCAAGATTTTAAAAGCCATCTTTCAGCTCTCATCAAAAATTAGTGAACTTTCGACTTTTAGCTTTCGACTCTTGGATTTTTGACAACTCTGTCTTAAAATTCAATATTTTATACTTCCAAGAGGAGTGTAAACTGTCGATTTACTTGTTAAAAGTCCAGGGGAGGGGGAAAGTAAAAGCAAAACGAATTTTGATTTGCTTTTGCTTTTGATTTTTCGGGATTTTTCCGGTTTTGCTATTTGCTTTTGCTTCCAATGACTGCCTATTTCTCACCGTTTTTTTCTTAGATCTCAAAATTTTCAATTTTTACAGAAGTATTGATTTTCACAGAATTTTTCATTTTTCAAAATGTTCAACTTTTACAGAATTCTTCATTTATACAAAAATATTGATTTTTACAGAATTTTTCATTTTTACAGAAATACCTATCGATTTTCACAGAATTTCATTTTTTCCAAAATGTTCAATTTTTACAGAATTTTTCATTTTTACAAAAATATCGATTTTTTCAAAGTTTTCAACTTTTTAACAGAAATCTTCATTTCTACAGAATTTTTCATTTCTACAGAAATATCGATTTTCACAGAATTTTCTATTCTTTAAAATTTCCAATTTTTACATTTTCATAGAATTTTTCATTTTTACCAATTTTCTTCGAATCGTTCAGAAAAAATTAGTCGAGCCAATAACTTTTTTAAAATGGCCTGGGCCCACTCAAGCTCGCCTTTAGATCTGCCTCTGCAATGCAACCTAGATATACAGTTACACTAGCTTTCACGCAGGTACCTTTCAAAAAGGCAATTTCTTTTCATCGATAATTGAATTCCGAAAGTTTTATCACTTAATGGGATCGATTTTCTAGCTGTCGTATTTGTATTATATTGTCTATTATATGCAAAACAAGTCGCATTAACCGGTAATTATTTCATTCACGTTGCGTATCATTGCCCCAGCTACCGCTACATTTAATCTACTCGCGCGTATACCAAACTATAAGCCGAAATCAAAAGCTAGTAAACCGTACACCTATTTTTGAACGTACTGGCCATCGACGACGTGATTCACAGTTTTTTTCCCCGACGACGTCGAAATCCCGAACGGATATTTTCTCGAATGGGATATTTCATGAATACCTTTTTCACAAATGTTATCCTACACCGGTGTTCTTGTTTTTTTCCCTTCCAAATGGACGAATGACGGAAGCAAAGGGAGCCTCGAAAGTAATGAAAACGGATCAGGAAAAATCACCTGCTACTTTACGAGCACCGGAAACCAACGTACTACAATGAGAAGGTGTTGTAGACGGGGCAAGCAAGCGTCGTTGAGGGAGGGGGCGAGAGAGGGTTACACTTACAATAACGTTACGAATAAGAAGCTAAACGTAGGTATATCTAGTAGGTAGTAAAATTGGACATAATCGACTCACCAAATAACACTGTATGGGTTTCTCTCTGGCTTTTTGATTGTACGATTTCTGCAGCTGGGTGGCTCTGAGCGCGTGAGCGATATGTAAAGCTGACGCGTCGAATCTGCCATATTGGTAGCCGCTGTTATCGTGGTGATGATTATAGGGCTGCTGAGGCGACTGCGATCTTCTGGTCGGCGACTGTTGGCTGTGGTGGTGTCCATTTAGGTGCGATTTGATGTTGAGCGCTTCGGCGTCGAAGGTACCTTTACCATATCCGCGTATTTGCTCGTTGACGAAGGTAGTAGACTTGGGTACGTTTAGGGCTAATCTGATGCCGACGGACGAATTATCCAAATGACCGGGTCCTATCTTCGGCACATGACTAGAGCAGTACACCTCCTTGTCTTCTTGGTTGTGCTGATTGTTGTAGTACGTCTTCAAGGTTAGCTTGGTGCCGCAAACGCTGCATTTGAAGCAGCCGCTGTGGAAGAAGGTGAAATCCTTCAAAGGTCCGACACGATCGACCTGGTACACGATTTGATCACAACGAAAACACGTACTCTCGTAGAAATTCGACCGATACATGGTACGATACGTTTGTGTGTAGACCTACACGGTATACGCGACGCGGCGCGATCGACCGCGATCGCACAGCTTTCGTACCGAATGCAATTTAGCGAGAAATTCGACCACTATGGCGCGCGCATTTTACCGAAAAACCGATTGGCTATTTCGCCTTCTTTTTTTTTCCTGCCAACACCACCGAACGATCGATCGATCAATCGATGAACAAAAAAAAAACATCAAACATTCAACAACCGAATCGATAATACGTGTATGTTTCAAGCCACATACAGCACTCAACCGTTAACCGACGGCAACACACTGCGACCTTCCGAACCTTCTTTTTCTATGTTCATCTTACACCGATCAGCAGCGACTTGCGCGGCCCAGTGTTACCAACCGCGCGGCAACCGTACGTCGCGATTCCCCGCTCCAGATCCGTCTCACTCTGCTGCGTTAAAACACCTGTAATTTGCCCCTTCCTTTCACCTGCGCCATCGCAGGCTCCGGTATCGTGCGCTGCACTCTTCGCGCCGCGCCGCCGCTGCGTAGCGGTTAAAACGAGTTATTCGCCCAAAAACCATCTTCCTCTTGTTTACCGGTTCGCGCATACCGTAAAAAATTACAACAGCGACCACTTCCTAGCCTGCACGTCGCTTGTCCGTTTTTAGACGGATTTCAGCAAACGAAAAAATAAACAAAACGTTGGCAATTACGAGCGAGTGTACGCGGATTTACGCACAGTTTAGGTATGGTGAGGACGTGAGGAGAGGGCAGAACAAATCTAGGAATCAACAGCTTGTAATTTGAGCGTTTTGAAAACGTACGTACATGGCATATTCTCAGATTCACTTCGCACTCGGTAGATATTTCTTCCGATGTTCGCAGCATTGGAATTCAAATCTTCGAGCTCCGTTCATTCATCTTACGTCTGAACCAGATCCTGTATTAAATCAGAATATATCGAGAAACTCGTTAAATTGCAATTTGAATAAGAACAATACCAATACCTTGAAGCTGGCAAAAACAATGCGAAGTACAGGCATCGGCCTTACTAAAAACTTTCAAAAAAAAGCACCAAATTCAAAACGCAAACTCTCTTCAAATTCTATTTCAAAGATCAAGTTTTTATAGCATTTGAAAAAATTTTGAAAAATTTCGCTTTTTGAAAATTGAATTTTAGATCATTAAAAAATTATGAAATCTCAAAGTTTGGAATTTTTGTTTTTTTTTTTTTTTAAAAAAAAATTGCATTGAAAATTTAATTGAAAAATCATAAAGTTTTAAAAAGTTGAAAATTTTTTGATTTTTTAAAATTCAATTTTCAAAAAATTGCAGTTTTTTTTTTAAATTCTCAAAACTTTTCATTATTAAAAGTTTTGAAAATTTTGTGAATTTTTCACAAAATTTTAATTTTTTTTAAAATTTTCAAAATTTTTTATCCTCGAAAATTCTCACAATTTTTAAATTTTTGATTAGTATCAATTCATCATTTTCAACTTTTTTTAAAAAGTTTTTAAAATGTCCAAAATTTTGGTACTGACTTGAAAAATTCCGTTTTTTTTTCAATTTTCCAGAATTTAATTTTCTACTGAGAAAATTTAATTTTCGATTTTCAAGGAATTTAAACCAATTTTTCAATTTTAAAAAATTTTTGAATTGAAAAAATTGAGCGAATTTCAATTTTTTTTTTCCAATTTGGATAACTTGAATTTTTTTTCAAATCCCTACTCGAAAAATTATTCACTATTTCATTCAAAATCTAAAGTTTTTGGTTCAGTCAAATTGAAAGAAAAGAAAAAAAAATTGAATACCTGATTCGAAACGGGTTGATCCAAAAATCCACAACTTCGAAGAATTCGATCGCAACTTCACCACTTCCAACACATTCGAGCTTCTAAAAAAAAAAAAAAAAATACAAAAATAATGTTTACAACGTTCGCTAAAAATATTCATCAAGAAAATTCGGCCCAAACATCGCACCATCTTGACAGCTTACCCGAATGTTTTTCTTCTCATTCTCGTACCTTTTGACTCGGACGCCCGCGCTCCCTTTCCTTCAGAGACCAGGCTGGCAAATTCTGCGCAAATCGTGTTCTATCTCAGGATTGAAATTTTTTTCTCGACCGTCTATTTGAGATTTTCTGTCGTACAAGAGTTATCTGAAAAACTTGCAAAACATCTAACAGGTTTGCTCTACATACATATTTCAAAACTCTAGAAATAGTCGTCGAACTTACTCGTCAGCTTTGAAGAGAATTTGTGGTAAATTCTTTCTCGCAGCCGGTACAGCTCACACACAGCGTGTAATCGGTATTCAAAGTTGAAAAACTAAATTTGGTAACACTTCCTGTCGGTTATGTATCGTTACTCGCAACCGAGCCGATCGAATTACGTACCAGTTTTTTTGAGAATGATTTTTTTTTTTTTTTTTTTGACAGTTAAACGTAAAACAATTAACCTTCGGCGGTGTAATTCGTCAATTCGTCGGAAACGCGAACGCGTGTTTCATTGAATAAATATACGCGAGTCGATAAGCGTATTAAACATGACGTAAGGGTGTTAAAAAATGAGCCATGCGATGGAAAATACGTTCACTTCGACTGGAACTCGATACTCGTACAATTTTGATTTATCTAATGCACAAATTCTGCACAAAGTCGAGTCAAATTCACGCTTTCGCTAGGTTCACTCTATCTACGTCCCAGTCGCTCGCAGTCCTCCACCACCCACGCCATTCACACACCCAAGTTACCGCATACAAACTCGCACACTTTTCTCTCACCGGAACAACTTTTTTTTTTTTTTTTTTTTTTAATGGAACATTGTAAAAATACAACATTCAAAAATATTCTCATGAAATCAAGGTCAAGCGTATATTATAATATAAGAATTTCGCTTCTGGTAATTTCATTAGTTTTGTACACGTTTTTCGTCGAAATGAATTAATCATTTTTTGTTTTACGCACATGTACCTATAATATAGTAAAAATTACTCATTACTTACCATTCTTCTTCTTCTTCTTCTTTTCATTTCTACGTCGCTGTCATGTCATACCACTAGGCGCTCGAGTCGCAATCGTACATACCTAGACCTACACGTCGGTTTTTGAAGTCTGAAACAAACACGTACAAACGTAAACATTACAAAATAGCTGAGAGAAACTCTTTACTTAATTGATAGCTATAACTATTTAGGTAACCTGAACTATCTTAATATAGTCGATTAATTAACAATCCTCCGATATATTTGTACAGAACTCGTTTGATAATTTTTCTCATACGATTGCGAATATCGATTAATTAATATAGATAACAGTATACGTACGTCTTGGCCGACTTCGTACGTATGAATACGAGTATAGGAACAGCTTAAGCAGTACGTAAAGGTATGCCGTTAGTTAAGGTAGTATTTAGAAATAGAGGTTTTGAAAAAAAGCTCTTCGAACTAGTACACGTCCGTCCCATCGCCCATGTAATTTCACAGGCATCATAGCGAAATTGTGAGAAAAAAAGTAACTTTCAAAATTTGAATTTTTGCACGAAAGTGCGAAGAAAACGTATGTATATAACTTTTGAGGAGGAAAAATTAACCGAAGTACCCTTTTTGAAGTGAAAAGTAGCCTAAAGTGACTGAAGTTGAGAAAAATGACCCGCTATGGTGCCAGAAGTACCCCCTTCGCGAAAAATTTTGAGTTGGATTCCCTTTTTTCGGAGCATCCACCTGGCTAGGAATTGTTGGGAGGAGAAGGGGTCAAACTATCACAGATGGATGGAGTAAGTCGAGGAGAAGGGTGCTACGTTGCCGAAAATCAGCTTTTGAAATACCCTAAGATGTCAGAAATAGTCATCGCACCCGCTCGACGAGGGGTTGTTGGGAGTGGGGTAGAAGAAGCACAGATAGATGGAGTAAGTCGTGGGGAAGGGTGTTACGTTGCCGAAAATCTGTTTTCAATGTACCTCAAATTGCGATAAATTTTGAATGAAATTCAATTTTTCGGACCATCCACTTATCGAAGGGGTTGCTTGGAGTGTACTCAAACCACCATAGATGGATAGAGTAAGTCAAGGGAAAGGGGGCCACGTTGCCAAAAATCAATTTTCAAAATATCCTATTAAATAAAACATCATAAATTGTGCGATTTTTCGTTGCACCCACCTGAAGAGGGGTTGCTTGGAGTGAACTCAAACTGCCACAGATGGATGGAGTAAGTCAAGTGGAAGGGTGCTACGTTGCCGCAAATCAGCGTTTGAAATACCCTAAAATGTCATAAATATTGCAATTTTTCGGCACACCTACCCGGTAAGAGGTCGCTTGGAATGGACTCAAACTACCACACATGGCTAGAGTAAGTCAAGGGGAACGGGGCTACGATGGGAAAAATCAGTTTTCAAAATACCTTCAAAGTTGATAAATAATGCAATTTTTCGTCCTCCCTTATCTGACGAGCGATAGTTTGGAGTGGAGTCAAACCACTACAGATGGATGGAGCAAGTGAAGGGGAAGGGTGCTACGTTGTCGAAAATTAGTTTCCAAAAAAATTTGAATTTTTTCTTGAAATACGAAAAGTAACCTAAAATAACTGAAGTCAAAAAAAGTGATAAGAAGGTAACCCCATTTGGATAGTTTTTTTTCTTCGTTCGACTCATTTGATTTTTTCCAAAAAAGTTCCAAAAATTCGGGAGTTTTGACAAAGAAATATTTTGGGAATGTTTTTGAGAGGGAAGGGCTAAAAAATTAGTCTGAAATCTATGAGGTGAAACTCTCGGGTTTTCGACAATTTTCCGCAGTAAGACCTTTGCTCGCCGAACTTTTTTTTTGCACCTCCATTATAAGTGAATTCAAAAAGCACTTTTCAATGAGAGGAATGACTCATGCGGCTTGAAAAACAATACATATGTTTCAACTTTCAAGCTAGCATTGCGGTTGACATGTGAGATGACGAGTCGACCCCTCATAATCACACTTGCGTGCGAATGAATTTGCCTAACTTTAACAAAAAAGGGGACCATTCACGCGATACGCAACACGGTAGAGTACAATACAATCGCGATTCGACTAAAAAAAAAAAAAAAAAAAAAAAAAAAAATACAAAAAGACGAATGTGACGTCTCATGTTAGAACAACTAGTAAAAATTTTTTATTCGTTCCTTTATCGATTACGGTAAGGTTAAAAAAAAAAAAAAAATACAAACATACGTAGTAAAATTTTAAAAAATGAATAAAAAATAAATACGAGTGTCCAATCTGAAAAAAGTGGAAAAATACTGCGAAAATACTTCATAAAACTAATTACAAAAAATTAAAAAAAAAAAAAAAAAATTAAAAATATGAGCAAAAGCTGCAATCGGTTAGGGTACTCGTACAAATACTGCATCATAACAAATCTTGTATTTCATTCGAAACTCTCATAGCTCGATTGCCATTCACATCCGAGTCAACTGTCGATGGTTTTTCATCCTCAAACATGGAATGAACAAACACCGTCTGAAACAAAAATCATTCCAATTCGTTTACACGTCCCAGAGTTCAACCGCAAGATTGAATATTCCGAACGAATAAAGCTACACAAACATTTATGATAGCTACGCCACTGCCGATCACCATTCCTGCCAGTACATCGCTCCAATGATGTTTATTATCCATAATTCGCGACAGTGCTACGAACCAAGCCAATAGTAACGTTAAAAATTGGACCGTTGGCTTGAAAATTAGATTTTTGGTTTTCATTCTCTTCTCTAAATACAACTGTAAGAATAAATGAGCATTTTAATTTAGATTATTGAAAAAAATCAAGCGGAAAGATAAAAGAGGAATTTACGATTAAATATTCCAATTTCTTTTCAAGACACGTTGTACGCCTTGTGAACTTACCACGGTGAACACAGCGACGTAAAATGAAAAGCTCGCATGGCCCGAAGGGAACGATACCCTGGAAAATGTAAAAATACGCGCGTTAAAAGCGTTATTTTTCGTTTGACTTCCGAATTTACTTTCGCGAATTAACTAATCGCGAGTTTCCTTCCTATACGAATAACTACCCGGCGTCTCTCTAACGATGGACAAAAAAAGTTCACGTAGGTATGACGTATCGTTATTTTTCTTAAATACCTCATCCGGTTCGAGTTAAAAATTGAAAAATAAATACTCGTAACTTCTACCTACAACAGTGCTCTAATTTATACCAACCGTGAACAATTCATTTTCAACGTAAACTGCAGTAAAAATAACAATAAGCGATCAACTTACCTACTTTCATCGACAACGGCATCGTCACTCGTACAAGTAAAGTCGTTCGGTCCGATATAGGGGAACGTTTTATTGGGACAAAATTTCGACCAGTCGATACCACATACTGCGATGAAATTCGGTCTCAGCCGGCCAATTTCTATTTTCGCCACTTCGGTGATCAGGAACGAAAACAAGCCTCCGCTGACGCAGCAAACCAGTCGACGATACACGCTCCAGTAGTAGTGGCTAATTCTGTATTTGCCAAACTGGTGCACCAAGTTGGTCGTGTTCTTGTTTCGTTTGATCTTCGCATATTCGCCCCAAAAAATCTGCAGCAAAAATGAACGAAATTTCAGTAGCAAAGTTTGGACGAACTACGAGACTGGAGCGTTACAAAATACGAATAACTGACGAACTTACCAGTAGTACGGGGATTGTAATGCCGATAATGGCCACGACCGGTGTGGGTACTGTAGAGTTCGATTTCGGATACAAGATGGAGTAATCATCGCAGAAGAATCCTCTACGTGTCGGCTTCAGTAAGTTACCCATTCGAAATTCAAAATATCACATTCGCGAAACTCAATAAAAACGAAAAACCGGACAAAATACGCAAAAACAGGACATTTTCGAAGACCACGTTTCAAATTGACGAAAAAAAAATCACTAAGAGAGCAACGTTCCGAACGACTAAAAAGATCTACGTACGAGAACGGCGTACGCGAACGTGTTCTATCAGCTCGGTTTGTATTTGTAAATCTCACGCGAGCAAGCACGGTATTTTCTGTTCGACCCTTCGCCCTCTTCATCCTCGCGTACGTTTGCGCAGGCCGGAAAGCGACGCCGCCGACGACGGTTGCCTAGCTCAAGTTCAATGTTTCGTTAAGGGGTGTGAAATTACGAGCGATTATGAGAGGAAAAAATACATACTCGATAGGTGGTCTGCAGAAGTATTGAAGAAGGGTTAAATCGAGTACGAGATTTTAAAAAATTAATTAGAAAATTAATTACCGGCAAAGCGAGCTCTAAATGTGACGATTCTCACACTACGAGCACATCTGGTCTTTCGATTTCCTTTCAACTACGCGACGAAAGACTATACAGAGACTATAGATTAGTACTTTGTCAAGTAAGAAAAAAAACACACATGGCCTTTCAGTAATTGCCATCGAAATATAGAAGTACCTACTATAAAATGGTACACATATACAATACAATACTGGCTACAGATTCGAACAGATACTATTGGTATAAACAGATCACAATTAGGTGATAGTGGAGGTAACTCTATCGATATCATCTCGTTGAATCGAGTATCATTTGTTGAAGTTATTCTGCAACAAAGCAAACGTTTCGGAATCCAAAAGAAAACCATTCGAATTCCTATCCCGAACCACGTTCTCGTCGTCGAAAAAAGAATGAACAAAGATGGTCTTGAAAAGGAGAAAAAAAGTTAATCGTCAACAAGGTTTAGGTTGTTCAATGTTGCATCAACTCACATTGATTATGGCTACCCCGGTTCCGATGAATATTCCTACCATCACATCGCTCAAATGATGATGATTATCCATGACTCGAGTAAGGGAAACCCACCAAGCTAGTAATATGATTGAAAATTGCAAAAGAGGTTTCCAACATAAGACGCCAAACTTCAATCTTTTTTGCAGGTACAGCTAATAAATAACAGAAGTACTGGTGAGAAAAAGATCATTCCAGTTAGAAGGGGAATTAGTATCGGAATATCAGTAATAGTTACCACTGAGAAAACTGCAACGTAAAATGAAAACCCAGCATGATCGGAAGGAAAAGAGATTCTGAAAATTAGATATCACTGATATCAGCTGCACTTTTTCAACACAAAAACGTTAGTTTATCATATGAGAGTGAAGGCGAAGTGAACCGAACCGAAAATTACAAAAATATAAAGGCGGCCCATCAACATCACTTTATCTCAATCTCGTCTAGGGTGATTGCTAATCTAATGTTTACACCTTCGATATAAACAGACATTAACCGGGTTAAGTTTTTAGCATTTTATGTCAATGTCTACCTAACCTAATAATACACAAATTACGAAGGTGATTTGATATCTTATCTACAATCACACGTATTTTGCAGCACCCATAAAACTAGAGCACCGATTTCAGCTAATCACGTATAACGTTCGCGTGATACCGGCGTAACTACCTTACATCATCAACGACGAAATCATTCAATATCAACATCAATATTTACAAATGAACAATATTCTAACCTGCCGTCGTCCGCTATATATTCGCCATTGGGGCACGTGAAGTTGGAAACATACCGGCGAGCATTATTTCGGCAAACACTATCCAAATCGATACCGCAAAGCGCGATGAAATTCGGCCTCAAACGACCAACGGTGAATTTGGCGACAGCTGAGAGCAAATACCCGTACATAGCTCCGTTGACAAAACACACGACTTTTCGATGAACATTTCGATAATAATGCTCGATTACGCGTTTACCGTGTGCAGATTTCGTACTTTTTTCCCGCTCAACGTACACGACGTATTCTATGAAGAAAATCTGCGAATTGATCAATTAGGTTATTAATAAAGTTTCACATTTCAATTAAGCAACTTACCAACAATATAGGAATAGTTAAACCGAACGAATATAACGTGATCGCAGACACTGTCGAGTCGAAATAAGGCAATTGAATTGACTCATCGTCGCAGAAGAAACCTCTACGAAAAGGTTTCACCGGAAAACTCATTACCGTCTTTAAAATTACACTTAAATTAATCGTAAAACGAAATACTCAATTCAATGAACAAAACTTTTCATAAAAACGTATTTTTTACCGGTTAAAACCTAAAGAAAAACATCAGAAACACAATTCACTCATCACGGTCTCCGGACTCCATTTTATTTTGCAGTTTTCGGTTAATCGGTTGGACAAAATCAGCTGTTGGTCGTTGGTTGTTCAAAATGTACGACAACGCGCATGCGCCAGGTAACGAAGGTTGTCGCGAGTCGAAACTCTGCAGAACTGAATTTTTTCTTTTTTTTAGAAATTTACTTTTATGCTAAGTCTGAAACAAATTGAAATCCACTAATCTAAAAAATAAATGAAGATAACAAAATGTACGATAGTACGACGATTTGCATTTATAACTTTTAAATTTAATTTTTCTATGTTAATGAAAAAAATTAAAAACACTCGAATATAGAAATAACGAAGTCAAATTGTGATTTAGATTTTTATTAAACGCTAAATTTAAATGACAGAAAAACGAAGCGGACATTTTAAAAATGATGCAATACAATTTTAATGACACGACAGGTACCCACATAATTATTTACAAGCCATAAATTTACAATGTACTGGTAAGTAAGTAAGTACTCGAACATAAATTAATTGACACGTCGTAATTTTTGCTAATCTTCATCTTGTAAAAGATAACGCTTCTCGGGAGCGGTTGCTTGCGAAGAACACTTATTTTTACTCGACGAATCAGAATCTGCCTCTTTATTTTCATCTAGCGAATATATGAAAACGGTATTAACTATTCCTATACTAACACCGATCACTATTCCAACAAATACATCGATAACGTGATGTTTATTATCCATAATTCTACTCAGTGAAATCCACCACGCCAACAACACGAGGCCAATTTGAATCAATGGTCTCCAGAATAAAGCTTCGAATTCGAAACGCTTTCGTAGATATATCTACGGAAATGATCAACAAATAGACAAATTACAAATCACCACCATTGTACAAAAAAAAATAAATAAAATACAGTGCAGTACTTTTCGTACCTACCAGAGTGAAAACGGCCACATAAAATGAAAATGCGGAATGACCAGAAGGAAAAGAAAGCCTGAAAAATGAGTATAATACAGCTATACGACTACAAGTAATAAATTCGACGCGTTTTTATTCGTATATATTTTACCAACCTGCTACTAGCGGCTGCGAGTTCGCCATTAGGGCAAGTATAATTGGACACGTATCGTTGGGTAGTATTCTGACAAAGGCTGTCCAAATCGATACCGCAAACGGCGACAAAATTTGGACTCAAACTACTAGTAGTAAGTTTACCAATACATACGGTGAAATACTCGAATGCAAACCCGGCGCCAAAGCAAACTACTTTTCTGAACACACTTTGATAATACTGTTCGAGCTCGCGTTTCTTGTAGTGAAGGTATTCGCAATATAAGATCTGTAAATTAATCAAAAACGTTGTAGAAACAAACGGCACAGTACATCTATACATAGATAGTCTACCTCTCAGCTAACCAAGTACCTACATAATATATATATGTACATGTTTTTTAGTCAAACTTACTAACAAGAGTGGGATCGCTAATCCTACAGCGTACATTTGACCCGAAGTTATCGTTGAACCCAAATTTGGCAACCGAATCGAATCATCATTGCAGGGAATCTCTTTTTGGTATGGTTCCCACGTAGAAGTTGCCAGCACTGATATTGCGAGTATAGCCGGAAGTAGTAGCTGATTAAAAGCAGGACAAAACACGAGTTAAAACCATCGAAATGTTCTATCGACGAAGATTTTTCAAGTATTTCACGTAGGTAATGGGTACACTTACAACTTTAATTCCGTATTTCAAAATTATATTAGAAATAGAAACCCCCATATCAAAACAACAAAATAAAAATCACTACAACACCATAAAAACCGGGTACTCGGATCGATAGGTAAAAGATACCTCAACATATTCGAGAATCCAAATTACAGTTTTGTAATTCTTACATACCACGTTAGTTTTTGATTCCCCCTTCTTCTATCAAAATCCAGTTTTTTCCCCTTTCCTGATCAAGCAAATGACACGCCGTACGCATCCCACCATTAGCAACTTCTACCTTGTTGAAATTTCGCATAGATGTTTTAGGCATTAAGTTCACAAAATACTTGTACCTAGGCATTATTAATAAATTTCAATAAAAAAATTAACATGCGCAAGATCAGTTTACAAGTTTGGAGAAACTAATGCCTAGTTAGCGGACTGCCTTGGAATTTACATACGTAGGTACACAATATTCATTTTAGCAATTTTATTGAAAAAAAAAACTGAAATAGATAAATTGGCAGTTCCATTTTGATACCTAATTTTATTTTATTTGAATCAGTACTCACTGATCAAAACTTAAAGATGAGTATGAATCAATAAATAGGTAGGTAGGCTACTCATAATACACATGTATTTGAAAAAAATAAAATAACAAAAATAGAAAGGCTATAGGTAAGTATTTGTTACTTACAAGTCGTAAGTTTATAATTTAGGTGCTAATCAAAACACGAATAAATTAACGTGTTATTTATTAGATTCTTCATCTTGTAACAGGTGACGATTCTCGGACTTGGATGCTTCTAACGAAGAACCCTTTGAACTCGAATTGAAATCTGCTTCCTCATCTTCATCCAGCGAATGAATAAAAATAGTATTAAGTACTCCTATACTGATACCAATTACTATTCCGACGATCACATCGCTAAAATGATGCTGATTATCCATAATTCTAGTCATGGAAACCCACCACGCTAATACCAAGATGCAAATTTGAACCAATGGTCTCCAGAACGATGTTCCGAGTTTAAATCTCTTCTGCAGGTATATCTAGAACAATATGATGAATTACAAAAATGAAATACAATAGCACCGTCGTTGTGATAAAATCAAAGTACCCATGCTTAGATACCTATACTTACCACAGTAAAAACAGCGGCATAAAATGAAAATGCAGAATGACCAGAAGGAAAAGAAATCCTGAAAATTTAATATCAACTAATAAGTACACTAGGACCTACATATATCTGATGTACTACGTACAAAATGTTAATCTGTTTTATTCATTGACCTGCTATCAGAAACTACATCTTCGCCATTAGGACAAACGTAATCAGAAACGTATCGATGGGTGTCATTCTGACAAACACGATCCAAATCGATACCGCAAACAGCTATAAAGTTTGGTCTCAAACGGCAAGTTGTAAGTTTACCAACAGTTACGGTTAAATACTCGAATGCGAATCCGAGAGCGAAGCACACTACTTTTCTGAAAGCGCTACGATAATACCGTTCGATATCGTATTTCTTGTAATGAATGTATTCGCAGTATAAAATCTGTAAATCAATCAATTAAGTAACCAATTAGAACACAGGGTTGTAAAAACAAAGAAGTATTCAGCTACAGCTACCTACGTATTATTGCAAAATATAATACATACTAACAAGACTGGTATCGTTAATCCTACAGCGTACATGTCATCCGAAGGTACTGTCGATCCCAAATTTGGCAATTGAATCGACTCATCGTCGCAGAAAAATCCTCTACGGAATGGTTTCCACCAAGAAGTTATCAGCGTGATTACTGCGAGTGTAACCGGAACGGTTAACTATAATTATAATAATAGAACGTACGAATTAAAATCATCAGCATTTCAATCCGAACACGATTTTTCAAGTAGGTAGATTGATGATTGTATTGATGGTGGATACTTACGATGATAACTCCGCTTTTCAAAATCACACTGCTAATAACCGCCATATCACTTGACAAATCAAAAGTCGCTTAAACGTCACAAAAACCGGCTACCTACGTAGGTAGCATATCGGAATAGGTATACCCGGACTAAAGTTTAAAATCCAAATTACGGCGTTGTATCTATTCTTGCATAACATTTTAGTTTTTGATTCCCCTCTTCTTTTAAAAATATCGAGTTTCTTTCCCTTTCCTAAATTAACACAAGACACATGCCCCACCATTAACAACTTCTACGCATCTACCTTGAAATATTTCGTAGATGTTCAAGTTCAAAGTATCAAGTTAACCGATTATTTATAAAATAAATAGAGATATCAGTCAAAGCCAGGGGGAAAAAAGCATGTACCTAGACCTACATAAGCAATAAGTGCGTAGATTAGCGTAGATAGTTCTAATTGAAATCAGTTCGCTATGTTATGACAGATGGTTTCACATTTCAGGCAAATTTTTTGGCAAATCCAAGTTGCCTGAACTTTTTGGACGTGAAAAAACCCATCAGTTTGAAAGAATAATTTTAAAAATAATCAATTCCAAAAAAGTTAAGGAGAAAAAAATGGTATTCAATCAGAAATAAGTTTAATATTTTGAAAAAAATTTCAAGAAAACGGCGAGTTGAAAAAATTAATGAAAATAATTTAACCAAAAAAGTGTAAGTTCGTACCAACTTCAAAAAAAAAGATGAAAAATTGCTTGAGAGAAATACGATTGAAAAATTGGAAAAAAGAAGAAAAATTTGAAAGTACAACTCGTAAAGTTATTTTAAAAAAATTAAAAACCCTTCAATTTAAAAAAAAAAAAAATTATTTCCAAAAACAGGTTTTTGAAAAAGTTCAATGGAAAAAACTGATCAAAAAAATTAATAGTCAAGTTTTAAAAAGATTCATAATGTTGTTTTAAAGCGTTTTTCTATCTCCGGGTTTACATGCGAGTATATGTCTGAGTTGTTAACCAATTTCAACTTCAACTTTCGCTCAGTTTTAATTTTAAAAATAATTGTAAAGGCTGCTGAAGAAAAAGCCCCTACATGTAATTATTTTCTTTTTTCCCTTTTTAAAAACTTTCCTCTAAAGTAGGGAGAGGTTTTTAGAACAAAAAAAAAAAAATAATAAAAAATTTACATGAAAGGGCCACAAATAATATAAATGTTTCATTTGAAAAAATTCAATTTCGATCCACACATCCGAACACAGAAGACAAGTCCACCATCTTGTCTGATTTCCTCAGACACCTTAGTAAGAAAGCACGACCTCGTCATTAGAAAATTCATTTAATACGAGTGAGATATTCTTATTGTTTTACTTAAAGCATAAATACAAAAAAAAAACAAAGGAAAAAACGAATAAAATACACGTGATGAAAAAAATTACAAATTACAAGCTCTCTATCGTCGTGAACCATTTATGAGCGATTTTTGTCAACACATCGCCTCTCTACTCAACGTCACAAAAAATACATCCATAAGTACACAAAAAATTTACTTCCCAAAAATCACACTCACACACGACATTAAAAAAGCAACAAATAGAAAAATTTAATAAAAATTAACACGTAAAACGACGATGGGAACAATTAGGAATGTGAAAGTTACCCAAGTTTGAAAAAAAAAATTATATATTGCACCAAGCTTCTTATCAATTTAATGAAGTGCTGAAAAATATATTGCGATTCGCATTTTATAAAATACTGCGTGAATTCTATCAAAAAAAAAAAAAAAAAAAAAAAAAAATT
>FIZT01041880.1:0-11478 GCA_900065295.1 Paracoccus marginatus
AATAAAATTTGTTCAATTTTCAACCCTCTATCAATTTCCATGATCAATTTTTTTTAGGAATTTTTTAAATCAAAATGCTGTGATAGCCCCTTCAATTTTGAAGTTATGCAAAAGTTGAATATGACAAAATTTGCTCAGTTTTTAATTTACTACCCATCCCCATGCTGGAAAATTTTTTTCGATTCAATTTTTTTAAAAATAGCATTTGCCCCTTCAATTTTTCAACATAGGCAACCACTTCACCAAAAGTTTTTTTTTAGTGGTACGTGCTTATATCCAAATTTTCAGTTTGGCAGACCACTCAATAGACACCCTGTATATCTATGCGTAAATTTTTCTTTCATTAAACAACAATGCACTTACCTTTGAACATTTACAGCAGTTAAGCACATTTAATCAAGAACTGAGAACGCAGCTAAACTTCATTACAAACACAACCATTTCCTAACAAATAATTCAATTTAATAATTACGCATACTTGGTAAATAGAATTAGCCAAGTTTGTCCAATGTTCGTCCTCTTTTGGTTTTAATTTTACGTAAAAAGGCAGTATAGTATCAACATTGAAAACAAATGTTTTGAGACTGAAATACCTATTCGTCGCTTAGGTACCTACTGTTCATTAGCAAGGAACGTGAAAATTTCAACCATTTGAAGAATTGATTAGCATTTCTGAAGAATTGAGTTTTATGAAAATCAACTTGAGTTATGGGCCATTTACCTATGTATTTTTCTTTTCGATTTTTCAATCAGTGTTTGAACTAGGTAGTTTTTGACAAATTTCGGTCTATCACTTTAGGCACTTAACCCCTTCCTGTATTTTGATTCCTGTCAAAGTTGAAGATATCAAAAAATAAGTACCTACCTATAAATGTTTGGGTATACCAACCTACCCACCCACCCACATACCTATTAGTCTACAGAAAATAGTGAGAATACAATTATATTTTTAAAATAAAAAGGTGTGATGCAATGGGGATGAAAAAAAGCATACTCGTCGACAACAGAAAACCGACCAGTAATGCTGTTAAACCGCGACACTCTCGAACACATTTCATCAAAAAAGGAGCAAAAAACAAATGACAACATGATAACAAAAACCATAACCGTATGGCGGATTAATAAGTAATACCTTGCAATGCAAGAATTTAATGGAAAAAATGATTAAATTTCCCATTTGTAGGATACCTGACAGGTTGTAGTTAATTAGCGAACCTAAACGTGTAAAGGGATTACACACAGGATTCTGTAAACTCGTGAAGAAATCCCCTACAACAGTTTTTGGTCTGGGCACCGATACACACAATGGGCTTACAAATTTCCAAACAATGGGATTCGTATTGTTCCTATTGTTTTTTGCCGCTAGTTTAAACGAAAAACGTTTCATTAACCCATGTACAAATAAATGAGCCATGTTTTGAGACCAATTCTTTAGGTGAAAAAGTAACAATAATAATAAACGTTCCTAATCGTTTTTTAAGACCTATTTCTGATATAATTTCATCATTTTATATTTTTTTCATGTAATTATAGATACTCGTACCTAACTAGGTAATGAGAAAATAAAGTAGACTTCTTATTTGACTTATGTGCGTTTCTTATTATCTATACAGCACACCTGCACCATCTAACACCTACACTACGCGACGTTATTATTTCATTGACAGTGCAACGAATTTTTGATTTATTTTGGAAAGCTACCTGTTTTTGACAACAATGTAAATAAAAAATTACACAATTTCATCGTGGAAGAATTTAGATACCTACCTAATAATGGATCCAGCAGTTGGTTTACGTTTTCCAACTTTTTAGTGTGCAGATAATTTTCCCAAAAGAGATTCTATAAATGATAAGTATGTAGGTATGCAAATAAATTGAAAAAAAAAAAAAAATAGGTAGCAAACTTGACAAAATTATACAATATTTACCTATACCTATGTACGTACTCATTCCTTTCTTATTTCTACGAGAACAACAACGTTTTAAGATGCGAAGATAAATTGCGAAATTTATTCACCGCAATACAATTCTTATTTGAGGGTATGAATGGATGTCATTAATACCTAGCAGTTATCAAAGTACTTACGAAAAAATATTAAATCCACGCACTTTGCGTTTATAACCTTTGAAATGGCTGAAATAAAATTTTTACTCGTTTTTTCAACTGATATGAATTTTTCGAACATTACGCGAATTTGCATCTATTCAATGATATCCACGTCAGTTTTTCACCAACACATTTATAATTTACCGATAAATCCGAAGTGGCCATTATAAATACAATATTTATGAATAGCGAAGAGAAACTTCAGTTGTTTAAATGATACATGTATGCCAGATGGGAACTGTTTAATTTGTGGATAAGTTACCAGATAAACATTAATATTTATTATGCTATTGAGCGGTAACAGAGAGCCATTTTTACGCTGAATATTTCGTCCAATAGAATTTTATTGTTAACATAAACAAGTCATATAGGTACCTTCGAATACAGCATGGTGCAATAAACAAGTGAGTAGGTATTAATCCTTGTACTTTTGAATACCTATCTGTTAGGTACCTTTGTCTTTGGAAGAAATGCTCTAATAAATCCAGTAAAATTTAAATAATTATTGCATAAAAATTGGACGACGGGTTTGTTAATGCAAGCTTCACATCTCAAATTTTTGAGAATTTCTATCATTTATAAAATTCAAGTTTTATATCTTTTAGTTTTTCCTCTGTTATGCACGTCCTTTACCCTCGTCATATGCCTCGCACGAATAACAGGTCAAATCGTCAGAAATACCGATCAACACTTTTCATTTTTCCAGCATCGAAATCACGTTTTGTTATAAAAAATAAATGTCAATACCTATCAATTGTTTCAGACAGGTTAACAACACTACAGAGCGTATTGCATTTTTCTATTTTAACATCGAGCATCTTTCTGGCATCTGTTTTACTCAGTCTTTTCACTACCTATGAATGCATAGGTATCTCAATGTTTCTCTCTAAGCTGCACGGAAACATGGCCTCATTCAATACGTCATATCATACGTAATTACATAACAGAAAGTAGAATAAGTAAGAAAAGCTTTTTGTCTTTCGTTGCCGTACTATTATAAATCAAATGTTATTTACCCAAAAAAATTTTCACCTTATCCAATTTCGCTCTTGACGTTGAATTTAAACAAATGAACCAAGTAACAGAATATATCATCTATTTTTCTTGTAACAAAACAAAAAAAAAAAAAAAAAACACAAACGAAAATAAATATAGAAAGAAAAAACAGACCAGTATTTTGCGAATGCTGAAACATGGAAACAAAAAATGAAAATTTACAGCATATTTAAAAGCGAGAAGCCGCTGTATTAAATATTTCATATAATCGAAGGAATGATAAACAAGACTTGTGTAGGTAAAAGATAGGTACACTATCATAACAAAAACTCTACAGCAATTGCTCAAAATAACTGGAATAGTTTCGTTACAATAATGTCACAATAACCGTAGGTAAGTATTTGAAAAAATAATCATAATAATAATAAACGAAATACATACAAAAAATACTCAAGTAAATAGTTATTTAGTTTGATGTAATAATTACATAAGTACGAATATTAATGAATACGAATTATCTTCAAGGAAATATTATTCATACGAAGTTAACGAAACGATTATTGGCGTATAATCACGATAACGAATTGAATTATACCAACTAATTGTTGAGTTTATATCACATTAGAACTCAAACGGTCATGCTGTACGCTCATTTATTCAGTGTTCGAGACTTAAATTATTGTACTTTTTACTTTGTATTTCCAAAACCGAATTTTAAAAATTTTCTCCATAACGTATTGTTTTAAAGAAAATCGAATAAAATTCGAAATATATACTTGCTTCTGAAACACTGAAAGAGATTAAGGAGGAAAAAAGGAAACTAAAAATAAGTGGCATAACAAGAAGAAATATTTACGTCATATTTCTCTATAGGTGCATCCGAAACAGTGTTTTTGCTGTGCACTGCAATCACACTTATCCGAGGGTACATTATAACACAAAAATCGTAATACATGCAGATATTTTTGAACAGTAACTCGATTTTCAAATTATTTTATTCAATAATAGGTTATAAAGGTGAGAAGAAAGTTGAAAAAACGCAGATCTCGCTTTCCACTCGTAATGTTTTTAGGTAGCTTCCTTACAAGATTGCGATAACGTAATTTTAATTTATAACGTGAGCTGCGAATAGTTCAGTATTTGAGGGGGGGGGGGGGTAAAGCAATAAGAATACTTACTGTTTTCATTGTTTACAAATTCAACCGCTGTTTAATTAATATACAAATGTAGTGGGCGGGATAAGTTTTGAAAATTAAAGTTATTTTAAAATATTTTTGTAAGTACAGGTAACTACGTGAAAATAAATGAGAAAATTTTAAAACTTACATGATACGTACACATCACATTAAGACGATTATTTCCTTAACTTTTATACATTTTTATTGCGCTGTATCTACTTGAAAGCAAATATCTTTTCTACAAAGTTTAGAAATTGAAGGGAAAAGTCCTTATAGTAAACTGACGCGACTGCCCAGCACAAGTAATGCAAGCGTGTCTTCATCTGTGTAATACCTTCAAAAAAAATTCTATAAATTAGATTCCTGTAAGTGTTTTCAAAAGTAATTCGCGTTGACCCCCTTTAATCACGAAAATCTGATTATACCGTTTCGTTGATGTAACTCTTTCCTAACGCAGATCTGGGTTTTCGTTCACTTGTTTCTTAATTCTCAATAAAATGGTTGTATACCACTGATCCAAACGGGAAATTGAATCGTAATCTTTCACAGCTTCTGTGAATCCATCGGCGTTTTGCTCTTCAATGTGATCCATCAGAACCTAGAATAGAAAATGGTTTTTGTTTAATGTGAAAAACAAATATTGGTAAGCTCCGAACAGAATTTATTACCTTCAGTAATTTAAATTCTCTTGAATCTTGAAACGCGGGATATAGTTCGATGTAACGCATTACGGCACGTGAAGCGTCCAACATGTCAACACACATATGGCATAAAGCGGCTCGAAAGAAATATTCCTTCACACTGTATTTCAACAATGAACTATCCAAAGATGATTGCGCAATCTAAGATTAGAAAGAACAGATATCAAGCGACTTATTTCATTAAATGTTGTTACTTGAATTTAGTTCAAATAACACAAAGGACCCCTGAAAGACAGCCATAACGTCTGATTCAACTATCGACTACTTGACCGTTGCCTTACAATGAGTACGACCAAATAAGTTTTGCATTTCGAAATCTTGAATAATTCAATTCAATTATTGACTCTTACCTCTTCATAAATCTGAATTGCTTTAGGATAATTTTCTAATTGTGCCGAATACTGAGCAACCTTCAACATACATTTGTTTGCAGAGGCATTACTTTCTTCCCCTCTAAAATAATCAGCAGCTAACTGATAATGATGGATGGCTCTCTCATAATCCACGAACTCAGTTTCGTACATCTCAGCTATGGACTGATGTTGTTTAGCTGCCATAGTGAACCGGCCCATATCAGTATATATTTCTATTACTTTCAGTAAACATTTTACGGCTTCTGTAAGAATACAAAGAACACATTTTTTAGCAAGCTTGATTGAAATAAGTGCATGAAAATCAACAAAATATATAGCACTGGTTGACTTACCGTTAAGGTCCGACTTTTTGAAACAGTGGGCTGCATCAACATAATTAGTGGCACCGTCATGTCTATTACCAGCTTTCAAATGCAATAAAGCAGCTTCCGTGTATGCTTGTCCCGCTGATCCCCATTTCTTGGCCATCTTGAATAAATTACCAGCTCGCTGATAACATTCTACGGCATCTTCTACTTTCGATGAACCCCTGCAACAATGAAGGCATCACAAATAGAAAGGTGGTTTCTCAACAGAGAAAAACAATGGAATTACTAATATACTACGTCAACATTTTCAAAAATAAGGCGATTAACTAATATTATTTACCCAAACAATGATCCAAGAAAAGTTCTCGATGAATTCAATTTTCTTTCTGCTTCAGCTATTAGCTGCTGTGCTTTCTGTTCGTTGTCTGCCATTCTAAGAAAATCATATAACTTCAATTGATCACTATATAAATGCGATGGATACAAACCTAAACTTTACTTCAAAACACAACGCAATATTGACTAGAAAGCAATAATTTCAATAGTAAATCAAGTCAGTAAAGAGCGAGAATGATGATAAATGTTGTAAGCAAAATAGCAAAGAAACAAATAAAATACCAAATCTAGAAGTATTCGAACGTTGCTTTTTACGCAATAAGGGAAAAGCACATAAAATTGGGATATTTACCTTAGTTATCGAGAAAGGCTGCGTTGATGCAATAATAATAATTATTTTAAATGGAAATAATAGAAATAGAAGGGAATAAGACGATTTTATACAATTTAATATAAATTTACATTCACTGCACTCATACACTTCCTTTCTTATCAATCGATTACTATGTCTGCTACGCTGTTGTTCTTGTTCTACGCTACTTTCATGCTACTACTTACTACTATAACACAATCACACAAAACTACAAAACGAATCCAATTTTTACACAGAGAAAATAACTCAGAATGATTCATTTTATTTCGGAATTTGAGGTGTTTTGTAGTTCTTGAAAATTTTAATAGATGGCGAGTTCTAAGTAAGTATTTCATTTTAAAATTTTTTTCTCTGATTTTTCATTTTTCCCTTTCCAGTTTTTCCACACTTCCGCACCTTCTGATTTTGATTTCTTATCATTTTTTGATTATTTACATTTACGTAATTAATTAATTAATTAATTAACTAATTATTGTTTTACGGCAAATATTTCAATTTTACATGAAATGAAGAAGTCCGGTACGATCAGTGATGGTTATTATTGCGTATACTTAGTCGTTCCACTTGTGAAATTGAAAATTATGAGAACTGTTCAATGCTGTATTTAATGGTTCATTTTAAAACACTTTTCAAGTTGGTTCCATATTAAAACGTCTTTGCAACTTTGCTCAGTACGATTTAGTGCTTTTACTAGCCATTTATTAGCTCTTACGTGATGTAAGTATTTTGTTTGTGTTTCTTAATATTACCGATGAAAAAATAACTCTTTCAATTTCATTGCACATACGTATGCTTTCTTACAGCAGTTCCAGTTGAACTTGAGAATTATGGGAAATTCCAACACAAAGCATCACTACGAAACGGCAAAAAAAACTGGAACTCTTAGTTTGTGCAACTGCTCGTTAAACGAATTCCCTAGCAAGTTAAAGGAATTGAGTTCTGTACTCAGGCAATTGAACCTGTCTTCTAATAAGTTTCAGAGTATACCTCCTAGCATCAGTACTTTTACCAACTTGAAGTATATTAATGTAGATCACAATAAGCTCACCCAATTGGCCGAAGAAATCGGGAGATTGAAGAAATTAGAAAATTTGTCCGCTTCAACTAATAGTATAACTTCTATTCCAAATTCCTTTTGTTTTCTAATCAATTTGAAAGAAATTCACTTGAGTAATAACCTAATTTCCGAGTTTCCGGTGTCGTTATGTGATTTGAAACATTTGACCATCATCGATTTGTCATACAACAAAATTGGCGTGATTCCCGATTGCATTAATAGAATTTATGCAACGGAATTAAATCTTAATAATAATCAGGTCTCTGTTATTTCTTCTGAAGTTGCTAACGCGCCGAAACTGAAAATTCTCAAATTGGAAAATAACAATTTGTCTCTCTCGGCTGTACCAAAAAGTTTATTGTGTGATTCCAAAGTTACTTCATTGTTTGTGCAAGGTAACCAGTTCGATATTAAAGAGTTTGAACACTTGGACGGTTACGAAAAGTATATGGAACGTTATACAGAAACAAAAAAAAAATTATTCTAACCAATTTATTTCATTCCTCACCTTACACTTGGTACGAATATTATTAGAAATTACTTACTTGTGAAATTGGTAAGCGTTTTCTATGTTATTCACTGATTTCTATGCTTCATTTTGATCCCTCGTTAATCAAAAATGTTGATTTTAGAGGAACGCATTTTTTAATGATACGAATATGTACCTACTTCAATAAGAATTCAATTTATATTCATTGTCTTATTTTTATGATGAACCAGTGTTTATTTTAAATTTAAATTTATTTTCTCGCGTGATCTCACAATTTTTTTAATTGTACCTACTTTACTGTTTCAATTTTGAATAAATATAATATTGGTAATTTTTTTTAATGAGTTCTCTCTATATTTACCTGTAGTTAGGTATTGGTAATAAAGCTGTTCTTGTACTGGAACAAACAGAAGAAAAAGGGAGAATTTTTAGAAAGATAATATGTAATTTTGTTAGTACTTTGAAGTTTGGAAATGATTAATTAAAAAACGACTTGGAAGTGTACGCCAACTCGGGAAACTCATCCTGAGTAAATGTTTTCAAGAAACTCTAACTATAATGTACCTATTATTCAACTTCGTCGCCTATATTCATCGGAATTAATTTCTAACCTTCTACACACGTATGTTCAAAGGTTCTCGATTTTTAATTTCTGAACTGTTTTTCCTCATACTCCTAAGAAGATGCGCCTTGGAATGAAATAAGTATTCTCCTAGCTCCCATCCCACCATGCAATAGCAACGCTATAACTGATGGAAATGCATTTGAAGTTTTGTGGATGATTTTTTCTACAGCGCTTTTATCCATGATAAATTCCAAGTTTGTATTTTTAAGATTTAACCCCCAAAAAAATTATTTGTATCGAGGTGTGGGTGTTATTATATTGCATCGAGACCGAGGGTGCAAGAAGCGAACCGAGCGATATTGTGCGTAATGCATGGGATGTTAACTAAAATTACTCTTCGTTTCTATTCTTCGAAATAAAAAATGAGTAATATGAACCTTGTAATTGATTGCTCTCAATTGATTCATTTTTGGTTTGAATTATCTGCGATGATTTCAAAATTTTTTTGCAAACAAAAAATCGTAAAAAACCATCTCAATCTCACACTTGCTAACGTTTTTAGCCTTAGGATTAGGTTAGGAATTGGTAAATCAAGGTTGCTAAAAAGTCAACAGTGTTCCATAGCCATTTTTCTCAAAAGTGAGGCAAAGTGACTTCTCTCCAAGATTTTTCGCTGTTTGAAAGTAGTATTTTCGTATCGTTGCCGTTGCCATTCCGTTTTCTGAAATCAGTGAGGACTGATTATTGTGTAGTGAGTTTCTTTAGAGTAGATAAATGGGATTGTTTACTCTAGTTCGATTTCGAAGTAGCATTTCATATTCTTTTAAATATTTGTTCGTTTGTTCGAGTTTTGTTTCATTGCGAAGTATCGTTTACAATTTCAACATCAGCTTGTGCAAAAATGATCTTGAAGTCTCGAATTATTACTCGGCTTTTTCAAATCGGCAATGACTTGAAATCGCTTGTAAATCCCATTACCACAGAATCGGATTTTCTGCTCGTATACTGCTGAAAGATTCCAAACATAAGGATAATGGCAGCAAAAAAAGATAATGAAAAATTTTCCAGTGAGTAAATACGTAATCAATATTGTATCCTCTGTTGTTGAATGATTTCAGTCTTAAAAAATGAACATCATCATTTTCTATGGTAATCATACACTGAATTGGAATCCTATTAACGTTGTTTTCTTATCAGTAATGCACCACGTCTTGTAGGTTCGACGGATAGAACTAATTACATACCCTCGTCTATTTGAACTACACATGATTTGACTAATATCAATCATCGCTAACATTTGTACTCGTATAATCACTGTGGAATTGTTTGCGATACAACGACGACTTTATCGATATCAAAGATATTGTATTCTTTTGGAGGCGAAAACTATTGAGATTCGCGAGTTCAAGTGCGTACATAGCCCAAGTGTTAGGTTTGATTGATTATCGTGTGATTTAAAGTTTCCTGATTCTCTGTGTGTGTTATCTCTTAGTTGTAAATTTTTTGTTTTTCGTCTTTTATTTTTTCTTGCATTGTAATATTTCTCATTGTCAGCGATTAATTCAAGTGGGTACATTACATGTACGTTAATTTATCTCAAAACGCGATAACTATGTGAGTAGAGATTTACGTTGAGATTATTTCAATTGGTTATTCGTTGTGTAGGCGATTTTTAATGCAGACAAAAATACCATCCAAGTATATCGAATGTTCATTAATGCGCGAAGAATTCTGTTTATTTTGAAATAGCTGATTACTCATTATTTTGTTTAACCGCGAAGAAAGCAGTTGTTTAACGAAACAGATAGTAAAGCAATAACAATCTCAGAATCATAAAGAGAAATTTTATTTTGAGAAATTAGACAAGTACCTATTGGCTGCTTGATTAATTTTCGAAATTTGAAGTACACTTATAGCGTACCCACTACCTAGGTAGGTTAGGTCAGGTACTTGGAAAATTTGGTTGAATTTTGTTTTCCTAATGATGAATATATGTCTCGGGGAAAAATCGCGTAGGTAGTTCAACAAGCTTAAAATTTTTTTGTGCATAAATTGGTAGCTGTATAGCTACCTACATGAGCATTTTGGTTGCAGTATTATGGATGAAACGTTAAAAGTAAATCATTATTGTCGGTCCAATTATCTGAACTCCGTTAAATTGTCAAGTTTTTTTAATAGGTATATGACTGTTTTCACTCAAAAAATTTTTACTTCAATACACGATATAGGTAAACAAAAATATATTTCCACACATCATTTACCCTTAGACTAGAATACCTACTCGTAGTACCTAGCTTCTTATTTGTTATAAAATTTCAACGATTTTTTCATCTCCAATGGTGAATGAGAAAATATATCGCCATTTCAAAATTCAAAACCATAATATTCATTAATTGCAAATATCAATCCCTCCATTTTTTCGATAAGAATTAATTCATGCAGTTTTAATTTCGTAAAATCCGGTTCATTTCTATTACAACCACCGAAAGCTGACACCTAGTAGAAAATTTTACGCCAACTGTTTGTATCTACATTAATAAAAAAATTTGATATAATTTTAAAAAGACCAAGTTTAATTTGCTACGTGACTTCTACGTTATAACGAAGATAGTAAAGGATAAAAATGTGACAGAAGGAAATAAATAAGGCTTGGGAGTGAAAGAACTTTGTGCTGAGAAGCAATGTCGCAAGATTATGATACACCTTAATATATTTTTGTTGTCGTGTTGGATTTTTGTTTTTGGAAATTTCGAACTGAAAAATAAGAAAAAGTTATTGTAATTCTAGCTTATTCTTATTCTTAAACATTAAATTTCAAGTATCAGAGCCTTTTGAACTCTTTTCTTATTCCTTCGTCTGTTACTACATAATAGCAAGAAAGTATAGTTGAAAATGTGCCTGTAATCGGATTTTATTTCATATTATTATTATTCTGCTTGTACAATAGGGTGGAGTGAAATAAAAAACATACCTTGGATTTTGACCAAATTCGG